>JAPMOQ010059770.1:2921030-2939402 GCA_026543055.1 Argiope trifasciata
GTTACATTTAAGCAAAGTTAGCATTATGTTACATTTAAGCAAAGTTACATTTATAAAAAGTTACTTTAAAATTTTAAAACAAAATTCTTATACTAAGATATAATTATTAGCAAATCATATATCACATTATGCATTTTTGTATCATTAATAAAGCATTTATTTATATTAAATTTAAAATTTGCTAAATACTATGCTTTTATAATTTTCAACAGAATTAAAAAGATAATATATATATATATACCTATTGACAATGGAGCCATACTGGCCCAAGTACAAGCTTCTGTGTCAAAAATGTCGCATCTCTTTAATCCACGTTGACCATTCCATCCACCAATGACATACAATTTCTTGTCCATGCTACAAACCCCTACATTAAGAATGAGGACAATTAATTAAAACTGTCAGACAACTGCTCTTATTAAAAATTACCAACAAAGGGTGCAAAATAAAAGTATAAAATATTTATTAGGAAAAAAAGTATAAGGTTTCAAAAGTCAAGTGCTGCACCTTCTAAAGACCTTCTTTCAGCCAAACAACTAGTAAAATATACGACAGAAAAAAATATAGAAAATAAAAACTCAAAAAACAATTTAGGCTGTTTAAGTGGATGTGAAGCATGTAGTGACAACCACAAAAAGGTGACTGGCTGTAATCAACTGGCTGCAATTGCAGTAAAAATGATCAGTAGTTTACATAAAATGCCACAACTTCACCTAAATAATATAAGCTAATGATGACTTTGAATCCGAATATCAAAATATAAAAATGCTTGTACAGCAAGTAATAATTGCATTCAGCTACTAAGGAAAAGTATTCAAATAATAAATGATACATTTAAATGGCATTTTCAATCATTCTACAAAACAAAAGAATGCAATTGCTGAATATCTTCATTCCAAAGGATGAAAACTTATACATTAAAACAGCCTCTAACCAAGATGCATCATTTTTATTATTAACCAAACCCTTTAAAAAATAAAATCTCCTTTTAATGATTAAAAAATAAAAATAAAACATTAATGCCAAATTATTTCGTTTTTAAAAAAAGAAAAAAAAAAAAAAACATGCAAATTTTGAAACACGGGAATCCCAATTTATAAAATAAAGTATAAATAAAAATGCAGCTGAAAAAAAGAGGCCAATTTGCTCATAGTTGCACACAATAAATTGATTCGAGCGATGATGGGAAGATAATGTCTGGTTTTCCCAAGCACAGCAGTTACTTCTCCAAGGTAATTTTCATTGTAAACATCCTTACACAGAACTGCCATTGTGGTACACACTGCGAAGCTAAAACAAACACATCTTCTTGAAGTGATATGATGAGCTGAAATCTAATCACTAAGAATAGTGAAATAGTGGTCATGTTCCAGAGATCTTCGTGGCATCAATTTTCTCTCTTCATCTATGTAGGGTGACTGTGATGAATATACAACCTGAAATTACATGAGAAAGGTAGAATTAAGTTTTTCAACTGCTCTTGTCGTCCTATCATCACACTGAGATGTAGCTAAATCAGCAGTCTAGCTAGAAGACAATAAATGCCACTTTATCCCTATGCCCCCACCAGTTGCTTTATATCTGTGAAAAATACAACAGCATAAATTACTTTCAATGTTTGTGGTTGTAGTGAATAAATGATTATATAATCCAGGTAGTTTAACCATAGTTGACTTAACACAATTCCCATTATACTACCAACAGAACATTATATTTTTTAAGGAGAGTTAAATATCTTACATTGTACCATAGATCCAAATTAAAGAATATAAACTAAATTACAGAAACTCTACACAATTACCAAGATATTTAGGTGTGCAATGTATCCATTTTGATTTAAAAACTTTATGATAGTTCAAATTTTTTAAAACTGTTTTACTTCCACCAAAATGTGGAAACAAATCATAATGGAAATACTAATGAATTTTCAAATCATCACTGATAGAAAATTCCAAAGCTTAAACCTGTGATGAAGTGGTCATTTATTCCATAAATCCTTTAGCAAGTCAACTATGAAGAGCCCCTTTTGATTAAGTCAAAATGCTCCAATGATGGTAAACAGAATTTTGAAAAAAGTTTTATCTTTTTCCTGTTGAACACAAAAAATACATTCTTCATAATCTTCTTTTAAAATTTTCTTCCGTTTCTTGCATCAGATGTACTGCTGATCAATGTTTTCAATACACCAATGATATTCATGTAATAAATTCTGCATTCATTCATACATATTCGAATATCAGAGGATTCCCCATAATAATAATTTTAAAAAATTTCAAATTCAATTCACAATAGACAATACTGGATATTCATTTTTTTTAACAATACTTACAAAATATCTATTCTCCAAGAGTAATATTTATAATATTTGAAAATCAAGTAATGATGAAAATTTCTTCAATATTCAGGTTCTATAAAACCACTCTGAAATTGTATTGTTATAAATGATACAACTTTCAAGCAATTCTCTACAAAGTACAACAGACGTTAAAAGTAGAAGCCATTTCCATGCTCTAAACTTTTCAATGTCAGTTTTGTCCATTTGCATAAAATGTAATTGAAGAATCTGGCTATAACTCTAATTCAATTTGACAAAATTATAATTCCAATTAATATAAATTAAGAATACAACCTTTTAAGAAATCGAAACAAAATTTTTTTTATGACTAACTTGATTGAAAAAACATTACAATATTTTATATATAAATTTTCAGATGACTTTACCATGAAAAACACCATTTCTTGATTAAATATTAAAATATTTTTAGTAAAAACTTTTTTTATTGATATGCTAGGGAGCTTCATCCTGTGCTCAGTTTCATTCACTGTATAATGGTGTATTGATGCTCATTAGTTCCAGTTAGCAAGTTTTTAAAATCCATTAACCACTTCTTCAATGCAGCAAACTTAATCTTTCCAAGATGAAAACTCGCATTTTCCAACTGACGTACTTCCGATTCTAAACAACAAAGGCCATTATTTGAGAGTCATTATATTATACAATAAGATCGTTATTCCATACATCTCTAACATATAATTTCTTAATCATTTTTTCCACATTTTGCCACCAGCTTTTCTTTTCAAATTTCCAGAATCTTCTGCTGTCTTTTTTGTATTTTCACTTCACCTGATATTGCTGTGTGGCCCAGTATTATCTTTAAAAAAATATGTCGGCTAAATATGTATTTTTTTAGGTATTCAAACAGTAGCTAGCTGAGAGATGAAAATTTTCTATACTTGGAAAAGGTAAAACAGAAAGCTATTCATTAACATTGCCAAAAAAAAATGTATGTCTAAAAGTAGAAATGGCAATATTGTTTTAAATACATTTGGCATTAATTAAAGCTTTACTTTTCCTTTTTCATTACCATTTCACCATCAAATGCAATATAAATATTTACAACACCATAATAATATTTTTCGTTAAATATTTCAATCAATACTGACAAAACAAATCTAAAATACCATTGGTCGCATAATTTCCAAGCTGCCAATCGCAAAGCTAATAAAATGTTAACCTAAGAAGTTTGCAAAAAATAGCAAATATTACTTCTTATTTCAAATTGTAAATACTCATGATTTTCTATTCTTCCTCCACACATTGAAGATAGCATTTTAAACATCTCTCAATTTACTATTTCATAACAAATCTGAGTACAAGTAAATTGTAAAATTTTCATCACAAAAATTCATTTTTTCATCCAATTTCTCTTTTCTTGATCTTGCAAACATTCAAGACAATTTAACAGCTAAATTTTTTTAACTTTCAGAAAGATTGCTTAAAAGTATTCAACATAAGAACATTTATTTTACAATAGATTTCTCAGATAGCCAACATTTTTGTAGTTACATAGGATTTTTTTTTAAAACATACATTAATGGAAATAAACATGGACCATGAAAGGAAATAATGCATTGTATATGGACCGAAGAAACATGCAAGCCTTAAATCTTTAAAGTGTTGAAATAACAGACTTTTTAATAAATGGCAAGTGTTTCTACAGAATATTAGAAAACATGCAGTGCTATAATCTGTAAAACCATGAAAGAAAGTTTAATTCAAACTTCCATAAATCCAAATTTGAATAATTAACCTAAAAAATTATATTCTTTCCATTTTATCTTCCAATCAAGATCAGCCTAAATAAATCATATTTTTAACAGCACACACTAAAATATAATACAATTTCAGAACACACACACACACAAGGAAAGAAAAGGTAAGGGGAGAAAAAAAAAAAAACAGACAACTTTGCACAAATTTCAACAAAACCAAAAGCTTTTTATTATTATTACACAAGGTTAATCTTTCTTTTTTAAGAATACAGTTTTATAAATATGATAATGGCAAGAACTAATAAGATGATCTTTCAAATCTTTCTCAATTTAAAGATCACATTTATCTGAATAAATTTTAAAATTTTGGATTGTCTTCAATTTTTATTCTGCCAAAAGTTTTTTTTAATATTATTGTGAAATGTAGAATAATTCTTAAGGAAACTCCAAAAACATATTGAATAACATCAATAATCAAGTTATTCAATTAGTGATAGGTGATTTAAACAGCAATTTGATAGTTGCAAAATGGATTACAAACATGCAAAGCCAGAAAATTTCAAATTAAAATGAAATGGCATAAAATTGCACCAGAATATTTCAGATTTTATAATTGACTTAAAAGAATAAAATTATTATTGCAGCAAAATCAAGTTTGAAGAAAAAGCACTGATCTTAAGAATGACAGTATAAAACTCCAATTGCCCCAATCATAGTGCATGATGCAATAAATTTAACAACAAATATATAAGTCCTCAGCAAGTTTTTCTAAAGCAAAGTTAACTAATGAGCCAAAAGCTATGAAACTAATATTTCAAAAAGAGAGAAATAAGACAAAATATAGAAAAATCTTATGTTCTCAAAAAGTTCATTGCTGAACACTGGTGGATTACAAGAATTTTGAGAGAAATCAAATGCCAATGAATAATAATTCAAACAATTCTCATATGAAATTATTAAAATGCATATTTTTAAGAAAATTCTTGTGTCAAAAGCAATAATGATGGAAAAACTGATTTAAAAAAATGTTTTTGCACATATCTGGGATTAAACAATTCACCCATGATACAAAGTCTCTTCAAGTATTTTAAATAATAAATTGCATTTATTTTAGCACAACTTCTCTCTTGTACAGAAAACATGCTCCCTTACCAGTTTTAGTTTTTAATTATTCATTATATTATATTATATTATTGCATTTGTTGCTTTTATTTTTTTTATATTTCATTTTTTGGGGGGGAGGGGGAATCTTAATAACTTACCTATGTTTGAATACTTTTTAGTAATTGCTTTCTTTATCACTTGAATTTTATAATCAATGAAGATTTGTTTACGAGATCTAAATAATTCACTGCTTCATAAAAGGAAGAAAAATAATAAATTGTTATCATGCATTGATAATTTTTATCTCAAATAATGTTTTGGGGGTTATCTATATTAAGATTCTTAAAATCTTTTAAAAGTTTTGAATATATTAATAACAGACTTTTAAAATCTTTATACATCCAACTACTTTGATTTAACAGCTTTAATGTTTTAAAAAATACACTTTTAAATTGTCCAAACTGAAATTTTCTACCTTTTATGAAAAAAAAAAAAATCAAGCATTATTCATCCTCAAAAGTTTTAAAGAAAACAAGCATATAAATGTCAACTATCAACTTTTGAAAATAAAATCAAAAAGATTATTTCAGCCATTTAGAAAGTTAAGATATTTTAAAGGAACTTAACACTTTATAATTAAATAACCATAAAAAGCATTTTAATATTTCACTTAACAATGCTTATTGTTACTTTGAATGACTTATACACTTAATTTCCATAAAAAGATTAAATTATTAATTAAAGAGAATGAACAAAAATCAGAGGGAAATTGTGTGTTGAAGTCAATATATAGTTAAACTCGCAAAATTTTGCATCCCAAAATGTTTTTCAATATATTTCTTGTTTTAAGAGACTAGTATTAATCACAGATACAGACCAACAGGTTATAAATTAAATTTTTAGCCACATCTATAACTTAAATAAGCATTTTTAAATTAAAATTTTAGGAAGATATATATAGAACAATTATGCAGACAGAATAAATGGGTAACATCTAAAATTTGTAATCTATAATAGCCCTGTTAAATATTATACATTATTCTAAACATATAAAGCATAATTCCCAAGATACATTTTATGTATTGAAAATGTTTAATTAAGGTTTAAAGATCTATATTTTATCAATTACCCAAAGTATTAAAAAAAATTAAAAATTTAGTAAACCTTGGTAAGCATTCTCTTTCAAGTACATTATGATGAATAGTAACATTCCAGATCAATTGACAAAATATACAGTCTTTAATTAAATCAGTCTTTCAAACAATCAAAATGAAATGCCAATATAAACTATTTTTAAAGAGTTGGATACAACTAAATAGAAAAATTATTAAAAAGTTACATCTATAACCCATGCTATATTATAAGATATAAATGCTCAAATGTTTTAAATAATTCTCAACATATAATTTAACAATTTACAAAAATATTCAGTACAGCAATATTCGATTCCCCCTTTGCAGCTTCTAATAATGCAAAGGGAAAAAAAATCAAATCAGCAAAGGAATCAAAATTGATGAAACTAAATTTAGATGTTAATAATATTATACAGAATATGGCAATGGCAATACAAAATTCAACCGAATGTAAAGAAAAAATCCAAGATGCTAAACTAATAATAACCAACTAATATCAAGTATCCGATAAATATGAAAATCATATGGAAAGCTATATTAAAAAAATCTATGTACTCTTTAAATTTGTAGATATTTCAATCTGAAAATCAAACCTTCCACAAACTGTCAAGGAAGATTTGAATTCCAATTATTAATTGAATTCCAAAATCTACTCATACATGCTCGAATAAAATCCAAATGGTTAGCAACTTGCTTGGTATACAACACACTGTATTAAAAATTTAAGAAACAAAACATTTCTGATAAAGCTTTAAAAGCAATATTATTAAATATTAATTGGGAGCTATTGATAGGTTTTTATATGCTCCTTCTTCAAGAAAAATTACAAATCCTTTTGAATATCTACAAAAAGACTAACATAATAACTCTTAAATAATAAAATGCAACACATAAATGCATTTTGTTTAATCAAACATATTCAAAGCTTCAAAAGAAAAACTATTAAAATGTACTAGTACTGTACAAAAAAAATCTGAAATAGAATATCATGACAAAATGCATTCCCATATTTTTCAGAAATTTTAAATAACAAAATCCATAAAAGCAAAAAAAAAAAAAAAAAAAAAAAAGTAAGAACGATCCATTGTTTCAATTTATTACAGCATGACATAGAGTGAACACCTAATTAACAAACTCTACTAACATTTCGCGCACTCCTCAAACATACACTACGTTACACTGCTGACCAAAACCGGGTACATGTTTTTGAATAACAATCCTGCTTTTTCAAATCAAGTTAACATAAATCATTTAAATTAAAAGTAAACAGTTACAATCAATCAATTTTAATCACATTTATAACTAACTTTCATAGAGAATAAAATTTTCTTAGATGACGTAAAATCTAACAAGGAATCTATAGAATAAAATACAGCTATAAAAATTAATTAAATAAAATATTCCATTAAAAAATAACATTTAGTTAATTCATTCAAGTTTTACTAAAAAGGGTTTAAAATGCAAAGGATTTACTTATTATTATAAAGGGACAAATAGAATAATCTAAATATAATGCAAGTTTTCTAAGATTTTCAAGCAGACCATGAAAGTAACATATACAATTGCTAATTGTTACATTACATATACAATTGTTATTACAGCCAGCCATAATATTTTTCATAGCATCTCAGATTTAATTTTGATTACACTATATATGGGTCTATTAATTAATTAAGTAGAAAAGTTCTAAAAATTAATAATAAGTAAAATTACCAAAAATTTCATGCTATTTTATTTTATACTACCAAAAAAATTAGGAAAAGCGTAAAAAACATGGGAAATGTTACAGTTACTTACAAATTTTGTCACTATTTCACCCATGCATTCTTCAAAAGTAGAACATGAATGCACATATACAACACATAAAAGGAATTTAAATGAAAAAGTACCCACCAGCATGAGATCGAACTGCAGGAAGACCAGGCAGTTGCTTCCATGAGTTGGTTTCTGGATCCCAATATTCAGCAGATCCAAGATCTTTTTGCCCGTCACAGCCTCCCACAGCGTAGACTTTGTTATTCACCACAGCGGCATTGAATCTTCCACGAGGGACTTTCATCGGTTGCATGGTTGTCCATTTATTGGTGCTGAAGTCATAAGATTCAACAGTTTTGAGACACTCTCCTCTGTCATAGCCACCTAAATAATTCAATCATTAATTAAAACCAACATACAATACACAAATATTAATTGACAGGTTCTGTAGTCCAACTTTCCATTTTATAAATTTTAAACTTAGCATTTTCAAATGTTAATGTTTTATGAAAGTAAATGGAGAAACCATTTTAGACATTTTATTTCTTTATATTTGTTTAGAAATCATATCCAATTTTATTTCACCAAAAAGTATTAAATCCAAATTGAATTCATTTTTCATAAACAAGCTATGAGTTCCATTTCTCTTTCATATGTTTTATTAATTTCTTATGGGTTAATTAGAGAAAGATGAATTTGGTAAATAAAAAATGAGTTGCACAAATTCATTTACATTTTCATATCAATTACTGTAATTTTAATTATGTTCAATTTTTAAAAAGTTACTTGGATATCTGCAGATTCCATTTTCATACATTGCAGTCATATCTTTGCACTTTATTTAAATAAGAAAAATATGAACTAACATTTTTTTAATGATATTAAATGCTTATTATTTCAGATAAGTAAAGGAAGAAATATGCAAAATACATTCAGAATAAATTATTTTTAAATGCACGAATTATATATATGTATTAAAAATAAATGTTAATCATATCCTTGTTTTCTTGGCATTTTAAAAATGAATAAGGTGACAAACTGGTACTTTTCCTTTAGCCAGGTACAACAAGAAATAGCCAAATAATGTAGAATTCCGCCTGTTTTGTTAGTTACTTCGCTTAGCAACTTGGCCTGCATTTGGTTTACATTGCCAACATTTACACCCGGAAAAGCACAGACAAACTTAAGAAAAGTATTTCTTGATATGAATAAATATGATAAAATTTAAGCATCAGTAATCTGTAACTTACCACACACCAGAAGTTTTCCTTCTAATTCAGCAGTTCCTACAGAGCATCTAGCAGAACTCATAGGTGGGACAACAGAATAGGTGCTAATTTTTTCTACTGATGCATTTCTAGAGGAAATAGGGCTATGATTTGGAGAATGCACTCTCTGTACAACTGACAACACAACAAGTTTCCCAACTCCAGAAACAAGACCAACCAGACTGTTTTCTGAAATAAATATAATAAAACATGAAAACACTTGTTTTTATTTGAAATTCTGATCATCATTATGAATACTCAGAGAAAAGGGATAAAAAGAGAGAAATGGTCTGAAGAACAGATCTTCCCCTTGGGGGAAAGTCTAGCGACTTTTTTGGCGGTTTGGTATAAATATAAACTTAAAAAAATAAATAACTATTAAGGACAAATAACTTTATGAAAAAAAATCAAACTTAACCTAAGCTGAATAATATTTTTAAATTTATTTATTCTGGAATTAAGTATCGCACATCCTCCTTATGTTAAATTCAACTGTAATAAATGGTTATAATCAAATGTTTATCTATGACATATTCCTAATTGGCAATATTATAATTTTCAGAGGAATTTATATTTTAAGTAGTAAAAAGTGATGCCATCCTTTTATTAACTGATCTGCCAGCCAAATTCATGGACACAATCATATAGTCATTGGATCCACTTATTTACAAGCATGGACAGTCATATTCAGATGTACGAAGAGGGCTAAAGTAACAATATGCTCTGTCGCCCATTTGAATCTTGGTAATCCTGCATCTAATTACCAATCATTCTTAAAGATTCAATATTGAAACTACAGCTGAATTACAATTAAGTTAAAATATTTCCAACTTTTTCAAAATACAAAAAGGAATAATTTTCAATTTTATCTGCAGAAGAATTATACAAACAATATGAAATACGATAACCTATTACTTAGATCTTGTAAGTTAATATTAACTAGGAAAAAAAATAGAATGTCTTTTCTGTTCAAAGCATAACTTCTCATTTTAATAAATAAATTGTACAAAAGCAAGATTTATTACTAGCTGGATGAAAGATATAAAAGGGAAATTCTTTAAAACTATGTAATTATATGCATGTTACATTATAATTTTAGAAGTATTGAGAAACAATTTCTCACCGCCATTAACTGTTGTAGCAATAACTTTCCAATCACTGTCTTCTTCATCTGACTGGGAAGATAATGATGAACAAGAGTCGGATTTCGTGAAAAGAAACTGTCGAGGCTTGGCAGGAGTTTGAGAGGCAGGTTTGCTCCTGGGTTTACCAGTGCTTTGAACTGAAAGCTTACTAGACAGTTTCTTATAATCTTGAATAACTTCAGAATCTTGAAGATCACCATTTTCTATATCAGTGCAATCATGTAAAGTACGATCTGGATTCAAGTACAGCATATGCACCTATAAAAATTTTAAAAATACCATGATTTATTTCCGATTTAGTAAATGGATAACAGAAAAAATATTTAATTAAAATATTATACTATTTCACATATTACAGGGAATACCAAATATACAAAGTCTCAACATATCAGAAATGTAAAGAATTTAAATACATTAACTGCTTTTTTTTTAAAAAAAGTTTTTGAACAGATGAGTTATACAGATACACAAAAAAGTTGTGGAACATTCAAATTATGCTTTGTTTTGAAAATATTTGATATTTTTGAAAAAAGCTATCATTATAAGCTGATCAATAAAATCATTCCAATAAAAAATGATAAGTTTAAGTAAAAGATTGTTACCATGGCCTTCTAGTTTTATATGCTATTTCATATATAATATAAAAACCCAACCAAAAATTCTTCAAGTATGACAATTCTGTGATGTCAAATTTGATTTCAAATTTGTTTTTTTATTGTAAAATAACAAAACACAGAATATACATTTGCTTTTGCACACAATATTGACCAATATACAGACAGATATAGAAAAGCTAAAATGTCATGCGTACTAAATATATTTTTGGCACAAAGTAGAGTATGTAAAATTCAAAATCGCCAAATATGGGCAGCTGCTAATAAGTGAAGAAAAAAAGACCAATCCATATCTATGCAAAAATTTAAGCAGTTTGTGATTAAGCATGATATGTGCAGATATTATCAAATGAAAAATATCCTCTAATAAATTCCACAAATAATGAATCTGTTGTTTTTCAATGTTTGCACATTCTCCATCTAATATAGATGGCACTTCCTTACACAAAATCTTAATACTTTTATAGCTAATCACATATTGGTGTATTAATAACTTATGCCACTAACAACACACTTGTATGTGAACAGTGAATGTGTTAAGAAATAATGGTTTGTTTTTGCGTCATTGATTAATTATTGCACTTAAATTTTCATGTGCTGAATTTTGAAATCACTACGCAAATTAATTTACCTTCTAAATCACAAATCTTATTTTTCATAAATAATGACAGTTTTATGTAATTTAGCAACTGCCTAGCAATTACTGATATTACAGATACAAAATCAAATTTTGTAGCAATTTTTTTAAAGATGGTTACCAATAGATAGCAAATCATTCGACCATTTAAGCATTCAAATATTTGTTGTTGCCACTGTCCTACTGGCCACTATAACAACTATCTTATAGCATATAACTCCATATTGTTGTCAGACAACTGTTGTACTATCAATAATTTTTATTTCACTAAAGCAGTGTTGTATATTTAATGAGTAACATCTCAGATTTAATTCACTGCCACAAAGATATTATGTAGTAATTGCCCGATACTTGAGACCCTATACTGCTTTTTAAAATTAATTTGTTTCTGTATGTCATTACTGCCCTTAGTATTATTTCCAGCTTTCAGTTCCCAGCAGAAGATATCAATATTTTCCACTGGGATATTATTGATGCTTCATCTAATTCCATAACATAAAACTTTTATTTATACAATTTTTAACTTTATTTTATCAACACAAAAAGAAAGCAACTGGAAAGAGTTTACTGAACAAACTTGTGCAAGCATACAATACCCAACACTATTCATCTATTAAAAAGTTGGCAGTACCCTCCCCATAGTTAATCAGACTTAATACTTCAAAAAATTAATAATAAACTAAATAGATCCTAAAATGCTTAGAGCATTTAAAACATCTAAGTTTCATAATTACAATTATTATTAAAACTTAGGCAAGCTAAACTTATAGCACCATGTTAATAATAATTACATATTATTGGGATTTTTTTGGTACTTTTCCGTTAACCGGGCAAAGTGAGAAATCACTAAATAATGTAGAATTCTGACAAACTTCTCATAGCCATAAGTGGAACATCATTCGTTTGGCTTAGCGACTTGGCTCGCATTTTATTCACATTGCCAACATTTGCGCATAGATAATGGAAAAGTACCAGTTTTTTTTATTATTATTATTATTTATTTTTTTAGGAAGAAGAAATACCTTTTGAGCCAAATCTTCAAATCTGTAATTTTGGTCATCAATCATCATCTTAACCCAATCCACAACCATATCACACAAATGCTTCAAATTTGTAGCATTTTTTTCTTCCAGGCTATTTTGTAGCAATTCAACAGGAATAGTCGGCAATGCAAGGAAATCTTTGGATTTAATAACATTAGCAATCTAAAAAAAAAAAAAAATATTCTTAAATTAAAACTGTTTTAATGAAATAAAGTTAACAAAATCATTTTTAAATATAATGGAGCACTCACTTTCTGACGAATGTAATTGTCAACTTTATTCAACAAATCTGGGTTAGAAGCAATACCAGCCAGGGATCGTAAGCCTAAAAATAAAGTCAATATATTCACGATTCTTTTCATAAAAAATGTTTAACTTTCTATATCATTATTAGAAAAAATTTTGAGAGATAAAAATATATTTGAAACTAAAAATTTAATAAGAACAGTGAAAATGAATCAAAAAATTTCATTTATTTCATAATTCATAATATATATGTAAATTTGAGTGCATTTAAAATATTAGAAAATTTGAAATACGATATAATCAAATATTTATAATGGTAAAATATCAAAGCAACTTACTAATACAATTATCTGGAGTCATATTATCCACAAGATATTTGCCACATTGCTTTGCAGCAGAAGCCATTCGCAATTTGCTTGCTGCAACATATGTTGCCTTCACCAACTTTGCGGGAATTTCCAGCCTATCAAACAATATAGAAAATTAGGCACTGCATTTTGAAATTTGTTAAAAATAAAGAAATAAAATAGCATTTCAAAAATGTAGCCAAAAAAAAAAAAAGAAAGATAGTATCCATTTTTATTTTACCTGCCCGTATATGCATAATTTACAAGACTTTCAAAGGCATCGTAATCAAAACTTCCAGTAAATTTATACTGATTGCTGGTGCCTTTACTTTCAGCAGTAAAGATATCAAACAAATATGGACTAGCACTAGCAAGCACAGCACGATGAGCATGGATTTCCCTAACATCTTGAGAAGCTCCAACCTATATTTCATAAGAATAGCATATAAATCAAAAGAACTAAACATTTATAAGATAGAACAAAGAGCAATAAATTAAAAAAAGCTTAAATAAAACAAAAAAAATTATTATTATTATTATTATTATTATTATTGAAAATTTAAAATTTTAAACTCGTACTTTACAGAATATTTCAATACTTAGAATTAAGCTTTACATAGTTTTAAAAATTACAGTATTTTATGAGGCAAATATTTACTCAGTTAAACATTTTTAGCAATGGAGAATTAACCATTGCAAGAATTTGTTGCTCTTTTATAATAACATTTCAGAGATAATAAAAAAAAATTTTAAGAGAATGAATTGTCTATATTAAAATAATATTAAATTTTGATTTTTCCCTAAAAACTTAAATAATAATAAAAAAAATATAAATTGAAAAATAAATATAAAATTTTATATTAAAAATATTTTACTATTTAATAAAAATATTTAAATTCATAAAAATATTTAATTATTATTTGAAATATATAAATTATATATAAAAATTAATTTAAAATTGGGAATTTTTTTTTATTAGGCTACAAAAATTCTATTCTTAACAAATTCATTAAAAAATGTAAAATGAAATACATTTAAGAATTATATGAAAATACTATATGACAAATCAAATAACTAAAAATTTTAGATAGTAATAAAAATATTAATTTTTTTAAATTCACACACACTTATATTTTGTACCTTTAAAAAAAACTGTCTCTCTCTCTCTAAGCTTACTTTTAATAAAATAAAAAACTACAAAGAAAAATGCGAGAGAATAGAAACATTTAAATGAAGATTCAATAAAATAGTTAAAATATATTAACTATTTTATTGAATCAAAAATGAATTACATATCTATTAATAAAATTATTACAGATTCTAGTATACTTCTCACTGAAAATAATTACCTGCAAAGTAACATCACAAAACTGGTTGTTCTTGCGCAATTTATTCAAGTTGTCAAATATCACCTCTCTGTAAGCAGTATCATCAAATACAAAAACATCCGACTGCTTTGCTTCCTTCTGAACTTCTTTAACAGCCATCCCTTCTGATGAAGGAGTCTTATTCATTACAAATCCGTTAACAGGAGGATTACTGGATCTAAAAAATAAATTAGCATTTAGTTAATCACGTTATATAATTGAAATTAATAAATTAGTGTTACATTATATAATTAATGCTGACATTAATGGCATTTAGATACCACAATTCAAAATAAACCAATTGTTTTCTTTGAAAAATCGAAATAGATGCAAGTAACTATGTTTATAAGAAATGCAAAAATTTCTTAAAACATTCAGTAAAAAAAAATTTAAGTGATTGGTTTTTTTAATTGCAAAATATTTCTGCATAAATTGAAATAATATACATGCAACATTGAATTTCTACTTTTAAAAGAATAATTTCCATTACATTAAAAATTTTTAAATAGTTCGTATAAAATTTTACCATTAAAATATAGTAAAAATGATATTTCAACTTAATGTTAAAAAAACTATTTTCATAAAAAAATTCACTGAAAATTTTTAGATATTAATGGAAAAAATCTAAAATTAAATTTACTAGAAAAGAGGGTTTTTTTTAAAAAAAGTTACCTATTAAATACATAGCATGAACTACATCAAAGCGATTTTAAAGGATTTATTTGCAAAACGATAAGTAATTTCCACGCACGAAAAAAAAAAAAAATTAACGTTCCGTTAATATTTCCATAATTCTTTACCTGGTAGTGGTCGGCATCGCGGATTTTAGAATCCACCAAATGATATGAAGGAAATACACTTTGATAATTTGATCGTCAAAACACCTAAACCTACAAAACCATGGTACGATAACCGTTTACTCTAGTAATTACGAAGCACTCTTGAAACACGCGGTAAATCGACTGAGATGTCGATCTCTGAACTAAATCGCTATCCGGCACGAAATGAAAGAGTGAGCCTCCAATAGCGGCAACGTGTCCTAGTTGCGCACGTTACTAAAGAGGTGCGGTTGAAAAGATGCCAAGAATAAAGCGAACAAAATAAATGAAGAGGAGGAGCACGTTATTTGACCTGCAGGAAGTCGCCAAATCAGCCAAGAAACAACTACACGCAAAACTGCAAGGACTGTTTTTACCTCAGAAATCGATACATAAGCAATCCTCGTAAGTGGATAATAAACCCATAAGCTAATACGCCACAAATTGTATCCTCACACAGCACAAGAGGAGCGTTATCAAGGTAGATCTTACTTAATCAGAGATTATGCACAATTTGCAATATACCTTTCCAGTAGAAATGATCATAAAAAATAAAATTTAGCACAATTTCATTTTTTTTGTATGAAAAATGGGCATTAGTTCATTTTTTTTTTACACGTGTAGAAAAAAAATCAGTAATTAATCTACTTATATATACGTAGATCGAATTTTTGATGTTTTGTGTATATAAGTAAAGGTTTAATTAAGCAATTTCTAATAGGTTATATTTTTATAACCTGTTAGAAAAAAAAGTTTAGTAATGTATAACAAACCTACTATTACAAATAAAAAAGTATGAAAAAAAAATTACAAGTGTATTTTATATATAATATATATTTATAAATTAGGGATATCATGAATCCAAACGCTGAAAAACGTAAATTGCTTGCTTTTAAATTATTTTCAAAATAGAGGAATAACAGGTATTGTGCATGGGATACCAATAAGTCATCCCTATTTCTTGCACTAAAGAATTTCACTAAACATTGGTATTTTTGCACTTTTGAAATACGATGCGATTAATGCAATGATCAGTGATATAACGAAGGTAGCTAGTGCAAGGCACAAGATTCCCCCTGACTCTACCATTTTTCATCAATATATGCATTGTCCATATCGACCCAATGTTTTCGCCTCTCTTGATACTTCATTATAAAATGTGGTACAAGTGCACTAACTTTTTGTCCCAATGGCAGTTCTATAATTTGTCTCTCCTCTTAAAATGATCGCTAACGTTATTCAAACATCCTCCCAATCACTAAAACTTGAATATAATTTTTGTCAGCTTTTTTTTTTTTTTTTTTTTTTTTTTTTTTGCAAAATAAGTAAACTTTAACAAAGAATTCTTTTTCTTTATAAATAAAGTCTTCTGGAGCAATTTAGAAAATATATATATAGTTTTGAAATGGATCAAATAATGCTTCCTGATCAAAATATTGCATGTATACACAGCTAGCAGTATTCGAAAAGATTGCATCATTTATTTCTGGGTTTAATTTTAAAGACGTTGCCGCATTCTCTTAATACGAATCATACATTAACAATCAGATTCAGAAAATATAATAAATTTCATGACAAAATATAAACTATTGAAACCTCACAGAAAACAGCGATCTCTTTAAAGTAGCCATTCCTTGCAATCATTAGGTGCATATGCTTCTGATTACTGGCCATTAATAAAAGCAATTATTGGTTTATATAAATCCTAAAACAAATAAATCTAAATAATTATAATTCGGTGTAGATATAATCAAAACAGAAAAAATATTTACTGTTCTTCAAAGCATTTAGGATGAAAAAATTTAAAATAAGAATCCATCTTCAATTATTCATTTTCGCTTTTTTCCATTTTTCTCCCCCTTTTAAATCAATATCACAAAAGAATACTTCAATGTTCTGACTGCCACTGTATTAAAAAAACATTCTATTCTGAATGAAGAGTGAAGATTGATTTTAGAAAGTAGCATAGAAACGCGGTTTTATATTTGCGGATGGTAACAACGTAGAACTATTTTTTAGGTAAGCAGTTGATATTTGAAGGAGTACTTTTGCTAAATAATTTATGCCAATAGAAGAAAATGATGTAATTTCCGTTTGAAATTAAGATAAATATGGATAATAATATTCGAAGATGTTCTTCCACCATTTTTATAACATCATGCATGCTTTTAAGAAAGTGAGGAGTTTGGATACTAAATAGATTTCTTCGGAATTATATCGTTTGATCTATGAATAAACGATATTTATAGCTTTACAATGCTATTTTCGAAATGAGTTGTAAATCGATTTGTGACGTTTTGTAAATATAGTCAAAACTTCTCAACAAGGGTTACTTTATGTTCCACACAAAAATGAGTCTCAATGAAATGCAGACCCGTAGTAAGTTCGTCTTTTCCAAGCAATTAGCTTTCTTTTTAAAGCGCGCGTCAAAATACATGAGCTGCTCTTTGATTACACATTTATTTAAAAACTCCCTCTCCCCTCATTTGGAGCGCATTTAATTTTTAAGCATTTAATGGCTGCAGAAGAATTCATTTACTTCATATTATTCAAAATATATGTTGCAGATAATTATGCTAATTTATAGCATTACAAAACACATCTGAAACATAAATTGACACAAGACGTTCTGATACGTCAAATGTGCTAAAAGATTAAACAGGCAATATGTCAGTCAAATGTTTTAGTAATGTTTCAACAATTTCTGTCTTGTCAAAAGTTAGAAAATGAAACTTATTCGATTTGTACTTTATATCTAAATTTTTATACCTACTTTTGCATTAAACTAATCGTCGATTCATTAAATATATAAATCAAATATTATTTTAAATATGAAAGCTTT
>JAPMOQ010059770.1:2939412-2954682 GCA_026543055.1 Argiope trifasciata
GATGAAAATATGGCTGGACTCATGTATTTATTATGGTTGTGAGGTTACTACCATTTTGTGTTTTCAATATACTGTACTCAATAACATTCCAATTCAAAAATTAAATTGGATTTAGATATTCAACATCCAAGAAATACAGTATTCATTTAGACAGCCTACGAATATATTTTTAATGTATTTATGCCAACTTATGATGAGAATGGCAATTCATATTGAACTGTATTCCCTCAACACGACCGCTGTGTTGCCGGTAATCAAAATCTATGACAGTAGAGGATGTCTCCTACAATCTTACAGATATCAATGAAATTAGCTTCATTTCCTCTTCCTTCCGGTTGACAGAAAGAAAAAAAAATCTTCCGGTCATGAAATGTGGGATTACCGATTTCAACTACTTACACAGGATGGCAAAATCGATACTTTATTAATACTTGAAATTAATTTCCATTTTTGTAATAATATTCTGAAATTTCTCAATTCGCCGTAATAAATAAAGCTGGTTATTAGACAGGACTTTGAAATATTTTGGATCAGCCCAAAATCTAGGCGGATTTTGATGACTATTTCTTTTCGCGGGATACAACTAGTCCATGACAAATCATTAAAAGTTATTCGGCTACTTGTGTAATTCATGCAAATTTCCAAAGAACTCGAAAAGGTTAGAAATTACATCGTCTTAGTTTTTGAAATTTGATAAAAAGTGCGAAGATTAAATTGTAGAATGCCCATACACTCCCTTCATATGCGAGGGTGTCTCAAAGAATCAAAGCAGTAGAACCTGCCATTGTCAATACAGAAAATAAATATAATTGCGCTTTCTGAAATTATTTTGCATTGCTTCGTAATAACGCATGTTTAAAATTCTTGAACGATTTTTTTTTTTAAATAAACTGTGACGAAGTTTCCTGAACTTCAAATCGGAATACACAAAATCACTTAAATAGCAATAATTCTGAAAAAAATTAACTACTTTAAAAACGCCCAAAATGTAAGAACAAAAGGGAAAAAAATTTTATATTTTGAAATAATTTTAATCATTTTTGGTTTGCCCCTATCTAATTGTACTTGGAAGGCAATATTCAATGCTTAGCGAAAGAAGAAAAATCTTTGGACACAATTAAGTCTAATATATATTTTTTTTCCACAATTCTAACACAAACCGTTTATGCAAGCATTCAGAATAGTACTAGATATTCTATATATTTTGCATAAATCCAAGCCTTTTTGATAAACTTTAAAAAGTAAAATGAACAAAAAGAAACAGAATTTATTAAATGTTCGAAAGAATATTCGTCATTCATCAACGATCTTGAAATAGACAGTGCACGGGAAAGTGAAACAGGCCAGCGAGACAATCGGACGCCAGAACTTGTATACAAATACAGTTCTTTCTTCGTATACAAATTTATTTTTAACTGACGAAATTGTATATTCGCGCCCTTTTCAGAATGATCTCAGAACAGCTGTAACAGACATCTCCTTTATTCACGCCACTAAAATAAGATAAATGTTCTGTTGTAGTGAGCTTCCAGTGATCAAAGTTGTATATCTGCGTTCTTCGCATACACTTAATATTCCTCGTACAATATTTCCGAATTTGATCCAGATTTCCTTTGACAGTTGTGTTTATATTTAAATAAGTCAATCTATTTAATGCACGAACACCCAAACCAAGTTCTTGAAAGGGGAGAAAAAATGTCTTCTAAATCTGAAGAAATTTCCAGATGCCAGGTAGAAGATAATGCTGGCAACTTACAAGTCAACGTTCTGCAACAGATGACGTGAACATGGGAGACTCCGGGCTCGAAATAACCCAAGAAACCCAGTACAATGCTAAATTTCTTTTTCGTCTCGCTTTTCTCGAAACTGAACTAGACTGCATGATGCCAGAATTACCCCATCCTCGCCCTACTTCCCCGTTCTTTGTTTAATTTTATTCGGTCACGTGGTACTGAAGGTCTTAACGATGCGGAAAGTGGGTAGCGATGCTAATTACTTAATAAAGACTGCTTCAGCAACAACTAAAATCAGTTTCAAATCCTAACTGTATTGAACTCATAGATGGTTTTTGATATTTTCAACTACAAAAGAAATTACAAATATGAATTTAGTACATCTAACATTCGGCAACTCATAACCATTGGCTATCTATAAAACTTGTACAAAGTAATCTAACAAGAAATTTTTAGATATCAATTGCCAATATTAGATAATGTGGCATTGAATATCAGACTGTGTTCACGTGATATATTAAACAGCAAATACACTGCTAATCATAGTGTGATATTAGTCTGCCACTGCACACATTTGGTTATCTTATTACCATTTTTTTTAATACATACATACCTATGTCGCTAAACTCTAAGGCCTGTTCAAATTTTGAGGATTAAATAAATCCAGTCTTGGATAACCGAAAAGAAGTGAAAAGTTTTACTAAAAAGTATTGGATATGTAGGGGTTCTACATACTAGTGCTTTTTCCATGATCGACAGTGTTGATCTAGCTTTTGCCTCCTATATATCATCAGTAACAATTCTACACCTTAAACTTTAATCTATATTGTTTTATCGATCATTAAAAAAAACTTTTTTTAGAAAGTGTTACTACACCGATTCAAATATTTCAATGAAAATTTAGATTCATAGATTATATGCAAGTTTGTTAATCATTTAAAAGGCATATGAAAGGTAGATTTAGCAGCTTTCCTTAATGATAATACAGCATTACATGATATACAGCATTTACGATTTCGAAAGGAATGAAAAAATAGAACAGATGGATATTTTTAAGAAAATCGTCCAAAAAAAATACTTTAACCTCAAGGGGAACTCCTCAGATTCGCTCGAGCCAATTAAATTGTAGTCAAATAAATGGGCGAAATCTCATTTTTATTACATTGGTGTATAATTAATTATGCTGAATACAACTATTACATTTCGCACTTATTCTTACGATGTGTATTTACATTTAGATTGTCAAAAAAGATACGTGCGAAAAAAGAAAAAATATGAATTATTCTGTTCAAGCAGAAAGCTTCTATTTGTTAATTTTATACCTTTATAAACTTTTTTAGCAAACTCACACAGCAATTTTAAAACTTTCTGAATCAAGCCTGATCATAATCATTAAAAACTTGCAAACAAGTCCTAATTATAATTAGACACAACTTACTGCATACACTATATGTGCAACTATTGTTCAATAGTAGTTGTTCTTTAATCTATACTTGGATAAGAAAGTACAGTAAAAACAGTCTTGACATATAAAACCGAGATTTTTTTTTATTAGTAATTAATTGACAATAGTGCATTTTCTTCTATAATTAAAAAAAGAACATGAAATAGGAATACAATCGCGGTAACTACTGCTTTTATTGATTTCTTCTAAAATACCAAAAGATAGTCACAGTAGACAAAGTTATAAAAAAAATTGTGCTGATGCAATGTTTATTCGAATCAAAACGGAATATCTGATTCAGAAAAGTAAATTGATTACGTTGCTGCACATTTTTAATTCTTTATATGATTCTTCTACTTGCAATTGCCAGGCTATAATCGTCGTTTTCAATAGCATGATAAAAAAAAAAAAAACGAAATCAGGACTTAAAAACTTCTCACTTTTTGAATTTCCTGAACAGACGGACGATATAATTTTTCAGTCATCGAAATAAAACTCGCATACAACGCGTTTACTTCTTACACCTACGTGACAAATGCTGACAATAATAAATAAAACAAACGTAGTACGCTAAAATAACTACCAGGGTCGAGGGAAGGCTTTCAAAAGATTTATTTAGTCACGTGTGAAAGCCCAGACGATTCACGTGTTATTTAAATGCCGGTAGAAAGAAGAAAAAAATACCCCTTTACGCATTTAAAAATTACTTGATAGCAAGACTAAGGAATTGCCACTTGTTCGGCTGGCTCTAAATTATTTGATTGCTGACTGGCGAATTGACGGAAAAAACAGTAAAATCGAATAACGTGAAGAATAAACTCTACAATGTAGTTCTCACCAAGATTCGTATTGCATGTTAAAAATAAATTCTTAATTCAAAAAACAATCTTTCCAAGTCAACTCTCAGATATACATACTTAGACCAATATTGGAAAGATGCCAACTTCTTGCTCTAATTAAAAATCTCAATTATTAAGAACATATTAAGGAATATATTTCTATATTTAGGAGAAAATAAAGATAAATCACAGGATAAATAATAGGCTAATTTTATTCTTTCCAGTTATTCAATAATGTGCTGGATAATTTGGACTTTAACAAAATCCAATTATTAGCATGAGCTAGTGACAATATATGTTTCATTAAAAATTATACATTATTAATAAATGCTCTAGATAATTAGTAGACAATACTGCAATTTCTTATTTGTTAAGACATACAAAAAAATTCATACTGGAGCAAGATTAAAAATAGTAAAACAAGCAACATAGAAAATAATTTTGAATAGCATTCCAAGAACTTTTGTTAATTATTTCTATTAAGTTATATGGATCTAGCATGGGGTTCTAAAATAAAAATGACATTTGTAATGCTTTGAAATATCTCAAGGACAATCTATTGTATTCATTCACATAGGCCTATCTATTTATGAAGTTTCAAATCATGCCTTTTTACAAATTCAAAATTTTCCAATTTTTGTCTTCCTAATACAGATGGAGGAAGGGGGATTTTAAACACAGAAATTTCATAAATATAATGAAACTAGCCAAATTTTTTAAGTATTTATGATTTTGAAATAAGAAGGAGAGGGAAAGAAAGGTTTCTCTTTTTCCTAGTAAAGTCTTTAATCAATTTTAGGGAAGTAAAATAATTATCTAATATAAATCTTATAAAGCACAAATGTGTATGAAAGAGTAATGATCGATGCAATAGAAACATTTAAATATAATATTTAAGTCTGAAATTTATTTTAGCTTACATATCATATTCTAGATACATAGCATCAAAAAAATATTTCAACATCTTATTCATATAGCAGTTCCATTACTTCATTTACGTACAAATATAACTTATTGAAACTATCAAAATAAGGATCTTGTTAAATTATTTTTGTTTCAGTATTTTCAATAGCAAACAAGCTATTTTTATAAGTCAAATTTAAAAAATTAAAATTAATGGTAAATTTTTAAAACCATTTCAGCATGTTTTATATATATAAAAGTACATGAAAATAATACAACTTCTTTTTAAATGTCTTTAAACTGATCTATTTTCTGTATATTCATGCTTGGACAAAGCTGAACCTTCAGTTTTCAAAAATTTGCTAATAAGTATCATTCTATATTTGTGTTGTAAATGTCAAATTCAATTGCATATTTATTTTCAGTATATTATGATAGCTAGTTATTATAAGATATAATCAATAGGAAATATATTGACAATCACAAAATGGTACTATGCTTTGTTACAAAGTACAAATAATTGAGAAGTTTGTACCTGTATCATCACATTTATGATTATGATACAGATTTCACAAAATCTGCATCATCACATTTTAATGATACAGATACAATTAAAGTAAAAGAATGTTCTCTATAGTAATATTAAAATTTTTTTTGTAATTAATTAAAAACATGACATACAATTTAATATAATTTTGTCAATAAAAAGAAACATTTATATGAGATTTGTAATACAAGTTACAAGCTTGCATGTCCTCTTTCAAATAAAAAAAATACACAAAATAGCTGATTTTTTATTTTTTTAATACTTGGAAACTAACAGATAGAACTTCAAAATGGATCCAAGCAAAATTTACTTAATAATAATTTACGAACATGTATGATAAAATACAAATAAAAGAGTTATAATTAATTTATGTTAAGTTGTTTTACATCCAGGTTTTAACAGTATCAAGAAATTTTACAGACCAGATTTTTAATCCATTTTTAGATAGATTTAAGGTGAAGTGATGCTCATTCACATGCCAATTACAATCTGCGTTTGAGCATTTTATTATCAATATAAAGTAACGAGCCGAAGTTAGAATATTCGTAAATTACATTTATGAATAATGAAATATCACAATCTGAAAAGCATGTAAAAATCATGAACATATGAGGAGAATTATATGTCTCACAAAATTCATTAAATAGAAAATTTACCTAAGTAAGATGTTGAAAGCAACATTCAAATTAAATTATAAATAAAAATAAATTCTCATTTATCTTCTATTTAATGTGATTATTTTATTAAAAAATTACATTATAATTTAAGTACATTTCTAATACTTTATTTTAATATAAAATAAAGTATTAGAAAAATCATCACAAATTAATCAACCCAAAATCAATATACATATTCTTGCTAATAGCAATTGTAAGCAATTTATTTTTATATTTTATCAATGTATTTTAGAGCCAGTAAATTGGCCTTTTTTTCATAATACTATTATAATACAGATTACTCTCAAATCTCTTCATATTTAAATCCAGTGTGAAATAAATCCAAAATATTCTATTACATTTTATTACTTCCAAACTGATATATATTTAATATTTACAATGTATATTCATTTAGTTATGAAATCATTTTAAACATATGCTAAGAAGTATAAAAAGTCAATGGATGAAAGATCCATGACAAGAAAATTTAATCCACCATTAGTTTTTTTGTTTGTTTGTTTGTTTCATTTATGATTTAATTATATTTAACTGAGAAAACTACTTTATATTTTAGTTTTTAAAAACTGAATGGAGATAAACAATTATAAATATATTCAACAACACTAAAATGAAAAGTATTTAGCTGAACATTTTTGCACAATATTGAATATTATATTTGTATAAAACCATGAGGTCCTGATTCATAGAAAAACATTGAGATAAATAGATCATTCCAACGAAATCGTATATATTACTTTTTGTCCTCTTAGCCATTCCCTAACTTTTTTACCCACACATTTCAACAATAGTTAGAGAATTTTTTCGGCCTCACTTACTTGATCACTAAAAGTACGTTTTGAAGGGAAAAAATCCTCTAAAGTATAACATACGAACGAAAAAATGAATGGCTCAAATTTATTATCAGAATTCCCATTTTAAAATGTACTCAAATGATT
The DNA here is from genome assembly GCA_026543055.1 of Argiope trifasciata. Lineage (NCBI taxonomy): Eukaryota > Metazoa > Arthropoda > Arachnida > Araneae > Araneidae > Argiope > Argiope trifasciata. The sequence continues at coordinate 2,946,491 of JAPMOQ010059770.1, forward strand.
TAAGTCGAAGTTATTTATAATTAAAATAAAAGTACTAAGTATCTATCTTCTGATCGAATGTATAACCTAAGCATAGTTTACTATTCAAACTACATTAAAATGCTACGACCAATAATTTATTATATAAATACAACTATAAAAAGTTAAATAGCCAATTAAAAATTACGTCAAAAATATTATCATATTTACCACGTTGGATTTAAATATAATAAATTGTAACTTTGTATTATGATCACATCAATATTCTAAATATAGAATTCAAACTTTAGAATTATTTAAAAAAGTTCTACTTCGAGATAAATGTTTAATTCAAGCTTAAATAACTTAATCTAAAAATAGAATTTTTGCACTAATTGGAAGAGGAAATATATATTAAGAAGTAAAAATAGAATGTTAAAGACTACATAGAAATAAAAAGTCAATGACATTCTTATTTCAAAATATATTAAAGGGACACCAATTATAGATGCGCTCTAGCAAATCATAACAACCATATTTGAAGAGTTTCGACCCACTACGGAAAGAACTAATGATCAAGAAAACAAAGCAAATTATTATTTTTAAAAAAATATTTAAAACTCAATGCAACAAGTGGAGGATTAACCATATTTACCTTAATAAAAATAGCTAGCCAAGCCAGCTAATACACCTGTGTCAAGCATCCATATTCTTCCAAGCGTCTAGGACTGCGTATTTTGCAATTTTCAAAATTTTGGAAAGCAGCTAGCAAAAAAACTAACGGTATTTCAATGACCGGTGGAAATTGAGAGTAGCAGAAACACGTTGAGGTTTATCTGTCTCGAGTAAAATAGCAACAACACTGAATACGGTGAAACGTAGAAATCCAGTTGAAACCGCTCTTCTCTGACCAGTCACAAAATTTCGGAAGCCCACTTGGCGACTGATTTATCGATTTTTAGAACTTCATATATTGCGCGCGTATTTGGCCGCCAGATGGCATAGCTTAAGATATTATTTGGCGCAGTGCCAGCTAAAAACGGCGGTCCTTCGAGCTGTTGAATAATTTTCGGGACTCAATAATTTTTAATTTAGGAAAATAAGTTAATTTGTGAAATATTTTAAATTTATAAAAAGGAATTCTAAAAATAAAAATTAAACAACCCTCAAAAAAGCTAGTTTAAAATAGTGATTCTTAAAATTGTATGGAAAGTTAGATTGAAGGACCGGAAAAACATTTCTAAAAAGAAAATTGAATCCATAGATTATTTTATTCTAAAAGCTTGTAGTTTCAGATATATCTAATGAAGTAAGTTTCTCAAAGTTTCAAAAGAATAATAGAAAAAAAATATTAAAGGAAAGTGGAATTTCTATCTCATGTTTGTTGCATGGGAATGTATTAAGCTCGATTTGTCTATCTTTATATTGTATACATTAACTTGTATACAGTATAAATATTGTGGTTATAGCAATAAAAAGTTGTAAAATGCAATTTACAATATTTTTTTAATGCATTGAAATCGGAGGAAATACGGATCGGAAATAAAACTGCTTTGTCTAAAAAGACAATTGTTTGAATTTTATAGTGACGTAAAAATGTTTTTTCTTGTGCGATTATATGCTCTGAAACTTTCAATATTTCAATGAGAGTATTATAATTATTTAAAAATTCGAACTCGAGATTCGGATGAATAGCTATTTTCCGGACCTTTTGGAATTCTTAAAACATATTTTCGTCATTTTATCTATCTTTCTGTCAGTCTCAAACAAAGATAAGTGAAAAACAGCTTTAATTAATTACTTTTAGAAGGATGAAATTTTATAGAGGGAATTATTATCAAATTTGTAGAAGCCGTCGTTTTTTTTAACCTAGATCCATTCTTGAGATCTACATAAAGAAATCTGTACATCTAGTCGTTCGAATACAAATGAAATCGGTAATTATTATACGCAAAGAACTATTTAAATAAAATCAAAGAATTATGTAGATAAAATTTGGTATACAGATTTACCATCTAAAATATAGATATTTATTAAGTTTTGAACTAAATCCGTCGTTCTTTCATGGACATGCAAATGCACTGGTATAGCTTGGTTTAGTAATATTATTATCTCGTTTATAAAGCAATACTAGGGCTATTTTGGAACGGACCTAGCAATTTTGAAACACGATCGTACGACGAAGACGGTAACTGAATGGCATGAATTTAATATTTTTCCGAATAAATCGTCTAATCCTTGGGAATTTTTTTCGTGAGTTTTCTCTGGCATGCGGTTAATAATAACCAAAAAAAATCGAATTTGTGTTTTAAATGCATTTTTCTCAACTGATTGCAACAAAAATTTGACACAGAACTTTGTAGTAGCAAAATACCTTCATGAATTTGATATATTTAAATTATTGGGTTTTTAAACTATCGCATTTGTATATTCTAAAAGTACAAGTTAATAGATGGTCAGAACATAATTGAATTTGGCACGAAATTTGATAGTTGTCTATACTACAAATAATAAATATCTGTACTGGATTTTATCCATATAGCTCTTTACATTTTGTTAATTTATATTCGAATAGCCGGCCAGACAGACTTCGTCTGAACGGATTTTGCAGAAAATCTTGTAAGAATTTACAAATTTGTTTTAAAGACTTTTTGTCTAATTTCTTCCATGGAGTTCAAAAGTATTATCTTTGTCACAGACAAATAGAGAAGCATGTTCCAAAAAAGAGTTTTTCGAATTCAAGAAAGTCTAAAACATGGAAATACGTCAAAATCTCGATTTTGATTTTTTGGTGATTACTATATTTTCTAAATACAATTAAAAGCTCCTTATTCGCTCTTCCTTCATTCGCGTTTCCACAATTCGCAGATTAAAAAAATGCGATCCAATTCCTCTATTCGCGGATAAAAATTTCTTTATTCGCGGATCTAATAAGTACATACATAATAATAAAAGGATTCCAATAGGTATCCAACCCAATATCCTTTGTAAATGCCGTCAAATGGACTAATAAAAAAGTAAAATAGATATTATTACAACTTTGTCTAAAGTATGTTGTTAATTGCAAACTGCAAACATAGCCGAAATCGCGAATGGAATAGGACGAGATGGGTTCGAACAGATAGAATCAAATGACATTCAGGAATTGCTTGAATCGCAAGATGAAGATCTGACTGAAACCGATTTGAAGGAAATGTTAAATTCACAGCCCATTGAAGAAGAAGCTTCAAAATGCACTGGAAATGTGACATTTAAATTGAAAAATCTTAGTGAAGATTTGAAAATGGCAAATGAGCTTTGCGATTTCTTTAGGAACATTGATCCGTCTATGGAACGAAGTCTTATTTTTAAGAGGCAATTTGCTCATGCGACTGCTGCGCATCAGTCTGAATGGAAGGAACTTTTAAAAACTGCCAAGCAAGAGAAAATAACAAAATTCTTCAAACCATTGCCTAAGCGGTAAGATAATTAATCAAAATGTTCAAAAACTTCAATTAAATTGAGTTATTTATTTATTTTTTATTTTGTCAGCTAGGAACGTATCCCCTATAATCCCGTATAAATGACCCTTCCGTATTCACAGTTTCTGTATTCGCGGCATATTTACAGAACATATACCCCGCGAATAAAGAGCTTTTACTGTACTTCGTATAGAAGATTTAAAAAATCATTTTCATTGTAATTTTACAGGTCAGAAATGAAACTTTTATGTTACCTATATTAGCATTTTTAGAATCAACATGAACTGAAAAATTGGGAAACATTTATTTAAACCACTTAGTGGGTCATGGCAGCTCAGTGGTGAAGTCTTGGCATTTGTGACTGGAGACCGCCCAATTCCTCAAGAAGTCGTCGTATAATCAGATATAATACACATTTAATGTTTGGAGTGCAATACTTTCTTATGCTACAGTGGAATAAAAGCTCCAAAATACTGAATGAATATTCGTATAAGCTGACTGTGCCGTGGACCTAGGAAATGACAAATGTTAATACTTATTCACAAGAACAAATGGGTTATGTTAAAACAGAATTTAGCTATGAAGAGATGGATTGTTTAGACGCCAGAATGTTCAGGAATAGTTTGTTGGCAATACTTGAAAGATTTTTAGAGATAAAATCAGCTATTTCAAAAGAATTTGTATCAAAGAATAACATATTGAATTTGCAACAAGAGTAACAAGCTTGGAGCCGGTAAAAATTTTTCTAAAAATTATGCATCCGAAGCACGATTTTGTTGAATGCCAAAGGAATATTTGCTTTCAATATTAGAAAGAGATCCAACGAAACTCAGAAACTACCCAGAACATTTCATGGCTTTTTTTAATTATTTATTTATTTATTCTGCAAAATAAAAATAAAAAAAGGCCTAATGTTAGTTTAGTAGGATTAATGGAATATCTAAATTTGGAATTTAAGTATGATATAACAGCAGTTATTATTAATCTTCCGCATTTACCACACAAAAATTCATTGATTCAACAAGTTAAATAATTTTTTTAACTAATAAAAAAGTAATGAATGTCCTTTTTTCGCCCCTAGACAGAGTAGGGAAACTTTTTTTAAAAAATCTTTTACGCTGGCCAGAAGAAAAATAAAATGCTAATCGCTTAAAAGTTCAATGAAATTCAACCATTAAAAGATTGAGCAAGATAAGGAAACAAGAATTACGCCTTTTCAATTCAGCGGGAACTTGAGCATCAAATAGTACGTATGAAATTACCTGAGACTTAAAATTAATTCTCTCAACATTAAAGCTCAGCAGTTTTTGTTGTTGTGTTATCCATAACAAAGCTATGAAATAGATAGAGTTAACTAATATTTTAAAAACAAATAACACAATTTAGCTGAATTATTAGCCCAATATATAAATCAATAAAAATTCTGGAATTGATGAATAACCCTACTTCGTGGCAATGGGCCTTGAGGATAATCCAACTCAAATGTACATAAGAGTCATTAACCTTGAAAGCGTTTAGGAAAAAGAAGAAAACATTTTAAAATTTATTATGACGAAATTCTCTTAAATACGTATTTTTCGACACTTAGAAACTTAAAAGTCTGAATGACGTTTAATTACGTCATCACTGATAAAAGCAGAAAAGCATAGTCAATGAACATTACTTGCCAGTACTTCCGCATTTGAGTAAGGCAGACACGCAATTATTGAATTATCCAACAAAAATTCTTATTCTGTTATCATTGTTGAAAATAGAAGAAAAAAGCCACTGTCGTTGAGTAAGACTGATGAATATAGGATGTGTACCAACAAAGATATTACATCGGTGTAGAGCTCAGTAATATTTATTTTAAATAAAATTTGAATTTTCTTGACAAAAAAAATAAGCCTTACAATTTTTTTTTTAAATAGCAAGGCTGCATCACTCTAGTAAAAGAGTAAAAAGTAGTATTTAAAAATTGGCAAAGCCACAAAGTGAAACTTAAACATTCTAGGGAAAATAAGCTGAATTTTCATACATCAACAACCGATTAAAACTGAGGTTGAAATTGTTGTAACCAATTCAAACGATATGTTTGTTTTATTTCAACAGTCAAATATATAGTAACATATTTTTTAAATATTTTATTAAAATTAATGAAAAATAGAACAAATATACATGGCAAAAAATGGCATAATTGAAAACTTTTTTTTTGTTTGAATTTTAAGATGATATAAATTATTAAAATGCAGACAATGATTCAGATCGCCATTTCTCTTCAAACGACTTCGCCGAAATTTTTTAAATAGATGTATTTTTTAAAAAAGTTATTAGGAGTGCAATTATAATTTAAAAGAGTTACAATCATTTAATATCAACCATTTTTATTTGAAGTTTTCATATATACTTTAACTCGATGAAAATTAATTTTGGATGCTTTGAATGTATTTTACCTACGTCCAACTTTTATTCTAAATCCATTATTAAAATATTTTATGCAAAGCTGTGTGGCTCACAGAGAATTGTCAAACGGGAAAAGTAAAAAAGTGAAAGACGGAATAGCGATCACGGCCTGCCTGTTTTAGTAACAAAAGTTTCACATTTTCGCTAATTCATGTGGTAAGCAACAAACAAACAAACAAAAAAAGCTTTTAAAGTGAGCTTCTTTAAAAAAAAAAAAGGGTTTGCAGTATTGATTATAACTTAATAACAAATGTGGAATATGTACATATTTACATAACTAATAATAAAAGCAGAATACAAATTAATAATAATAGCCGTCAGTATGGAATCTTCAACAGCCGGAGCTATTTCCCTCCCAATGCTAAATGCTTAGATCCAGTTCTGATGTGATGTTTGAATTGTGTAGAGAACTATTATTGATATAGCTCTTGTAAGCCAATTTCAAACCTACTTCTGAATAAAAGTTCTAAGACAACAGTATTACTTGTGGAGTAAAAATGCTGTTATTTAATTTCAATCAACATTGATCAACATAACAACAAATGTGTTAACATTGTTTAATTTAAATATCTGACATATCTTGCACAGGATTCTGGATAGTCGTCTGAGAGACGGGAACAATATGTTGTCTTATTATACTCGTCATTGATAATACAAATTCACACAGGTGGGTAGAACCAAAAAACGATGTTAAATGATATGCAACTTTTTTAAAATTAGGATAGTCCAAAAGTTATTCTTAGCTTCTGAACAACAGCATACTTTTAAAATCATGTCATTTTGAAGGAAGAAAACTCAAGAGAGTTTTATTCAAGAGATAAAAGAGAATACAATTTTCCATAAATATGTTTCTTTTGGTATCAATCACTTTTATTTGAAATTGTGACTCTCAGGTCTTAGTGAAAATGGTCATCTCAAAATGTCTTGGTGTTCCATCTGTCGATAGCGATCGACATAATGTCCACACCTGAGATAAAGTAAAGATTGCTACAATTCATTAAGTTAAAATTAAAGTTAAGTTAAAATTCATTAAGATAAGTTAAAGTTATCTTATATATTTGAATTAAAACAGAACTGCTGTTCTACCTTCGCCAATTTTTATCTTTGAAAGAAATTTATGGAAAAAAATTAATTTTGATGGCGCAGATAAATTGAATTTATATATGTATTTAATTAAGCTTTTTGGTAAACTAATGTTTCAAAGTAATCAACGCTTACACCATTTTAACAACTTCAAATTTTCTGATTTGCTTGATAAAACACCATATGCTAATCTTTTTGCTTTTTTGAAATCAATAGGTTTTTTATCATATTTAAATATTCTTTATGTTTTTAAAATGCTTTTACATTGCATTTTTATAAATTATATATTTTAATCCTAAAATAAATACAGTTTGGCGCAGCATAGTCAACAGCATGGCTTTTGTGCCAATAAAATCCAAAAACTCCAAACTTTTGCAAATTAATGTTTCATTAATCTTTTCTATTTTGCCATTCTGAATTAATATTAAAGGCCCATAAAAAATTTTCATTGTCAAAAAGTGTTAAGAGATCAGGGAAAAGTTTTGAGAGATTTAGTTAATAATAGAAAAAGTAATAATACAAAAGTTTCCGATTAGGGAAAAAAAAAACATGCGAAAAAAAATCCCTTTCTTCCATCGAAGATTAAATTTTCAGATCAGAAAAAAAAAAAGTGAAAAAATAAGAAGGGGAATAAAGCTTAGAAAAATAAATAAACCAAGGGTATCAAGAAAAAAAATTACATAATCTAATCCCAGTTTAATTCATTCCACGGCTCAACATGGTGCTCATTCATACACTCGTGTCCATTGAAGTTCATGGCTGATGTGACAGAGTAATTCAAGGTCACCGCCAGTGTATTGACGTCAGTAGAAACTGGTACGGACCTTGAAGAGCCTCCCTGAGGGGGTGAAGGCTATGCATAGAGAACAGATGGAGATGGATGAATAAAAAGAATCCAATCATTCAACCTTGCTTTTTCATCCACTGCTTCTCAGAAATGGTGACTTTACTTCGCGATTCCTGCCGTTTGAATATTTATATCAAAATGTAAATAGACATTTCGTAAATTTTTTTTTTTTTTTTGCATAAACAGCAATAAAGATACTGGATCTGTCTTTTGACTGTGACCAATCCATAATACCTATCAATGTTCACTTTGCGGCATTAAATCTTAAATTTTCAGAAAACACAAGATTAAAATACAAGACTACGCTACAAACAAGCTAAATAAAGTTAAGCTAATTCAAACAACTCAGATGTTCATTAACTTTTTCTGACCAGATAGCGCCAATTGGCATCACCGGATCC
>JAPMOQ010059770.1:2954692-2981407 GCA_026543055.1 Argiope trifasciata
AAAAAATGAAGTTTTGTAGTATCATCTTCCTTATAATTTTCTATAAATAAAAGTTCTTTTGTTTTGTTTCATATATTTACCTTTTTATTTCAAACCGCATAAGAATATTTTGATAATAATACTTTTTTCTGGTATTTGCAGTTTTTAAATACGCAAAAGGAAACTTGGTGAAAGATTTCGTTTCTTTTCAAATATGTCAGTTATTCCATTGCAATTTATAAAATCTTAGCATTTTATTCTGTTAAGTTTAGATAGAAAAAAATAATAATAAAGGTTACAAAAGTAAGAAATTTCAAAGAAAGAAAAATTGAAATCCGAATTCATATTCATAACTTTAAAAAATTCCTTTTACGGAAAATTCTTTCTCAGTTCTTCCCCAAAGAATAGTTAAAATTTATAACTATAACATCACCCATAATTTAATTTTTTTTTCACTTAAGAACTTTCAGATAATTCCTTCAACTCTGTCAGAAATCCTATTAAACGTATGATAAGATTTTTTCCTTCTCTGAGACCGAACAGAAGCTCCCAAAGTGTTAAAAGGTAGAAATAAAAAAAAATCTAGGCCACTCGCTTAGAAAGGGAAAATTATACTTGACGAACTATTTCAAGGTTATTCCTGTTAAAAAAGCTTATGAATATATAAGAGTTACAATTCTCCCTTTAAAAAAATCTAGTTAGTTATTTGTTGCTTTACATATAAGATCTTTTTTGTTGTTCTTTCTAAATTCTGTAACTATGGAAAAGCACTACGAACATCATGATGAATTTTTAAATTTTTATTTGAACATTTTAAATGGCATATTAAACTAAAGAGTTCTAAAAAATTAGGAACATTGTAAATACTCTCCAAAGAGTTATGTCAATTATCGCAGGACAAGAATAATGCATCATGCGGTGAAGTCCGAATCCGCTTTAGTTAGATTAACGCATTTATGTTTAGCTGGTGATTGTTGGAATTAAAGACTTCTCGTCATATAGGAAAATATAAATTTCAAACAGCTTCCAAATTTTGTGTGTTGCAAGAAAGCTGTACCAGGGTGTGAAGAGAGAAAGTGCTGCAAAAATTAATCACTGTTTAAGCACCAAAGCCAGAAAAATTAAGCACCTTTGTATATGTATACATATGTAAACCTGCGTATTTTTTAAACCTAGGTTTTTTGTTTTATTATAATGCATAATTTTTATTGAAATTTTTTAAAATTAATTTTAAATGTGCATTTTAAAAATATTAATATTTATTTCTGTATTCTCATAATATTTGCTCGATGTCTTCTATTGTAAAACAAATTATGTCTTTTTGATTAGGACAAAAACAGAAAAGGATAATAATAACTAAAAAAAAACTATCATTACCAAAAATTTAAGTCAACTTTTATAAGAGAACTATTTAAAACACTACATTGAAAAGAAGTTCAAACGTTTTTCGAGTTGTAACAAGTTCGACATATTATGTATTTCGCTCTTTCGAAATAACTATTCCAAAATTGAGCCAAATGTTGAAAAAACGAGCGAAAAAAAGTTAATTAAAAGTTCTATTATCTTAACATGCTTAAAACTCTTGGATCCCTTCACCGAATGCTTCCCTTTTGCCGGTTTTCTTTTATGCTATATCCAGCAAACGGATATTTACGACTTTTATCTATTTAGAGCATTTAAGAATGCGGAAATAAAAGGGAATATCTAATGCTAAAACAAAAAAATAATATCTTCTTCGCACTTCTCGAGAAAATTTAGCACTATTTAAGGACCTTTCTACCAAAATTAAGCACTTTCATTAAGTTAAAAAATGTTTTTCAAATTTAAGCACTTTTTAAAGATTTTTCATGACGCTACGCACTCTGTCAATGCTCTAAACTTTTCAAATAATTTCATCAGCTTAAAGAAGAGCGGCATCAATGGCCAAAGACCAATAAACAGTCGAAATGGCCATTTGTGTATGTAATGAGGGGGGGGGGGAGGTCAGTTGAAAAACTGTTATCAGTATTACAGAATTTATTACATTAAGCGCTTGTACAAGATGCTAGAAACCAGGACGATGATGCTTAACCACAAATATGCGACTACTCACAGATCCCTCCCTTCAAGTGCGAAATTATTTGGCAAAATAACACAGCTATCTGTTATACAATTATATATTGTTACGGATGTTCACACTTGGGTACGTTTTATAATGGATGTGTGGTGTGAGAACTCAATCAGCAGACCTCAGCAGAAAACAAAGACGACGTTTATTTTACACAAAGAAGACAAGGACAGCAAATATTTACAGCCAAGACGAACGCATAGCAGCAAACAACAGCAATAGTAGCCCACAAGTAGCTTACCCAAACATAAAGCACACAAAGCATTCAGACAGAACTGAGCAGGAGAGGGGATCCTCGGAGCTTCACTCTATGGTCTATCAAGACGACTGAAATACTCCTCTGTCCCTTCGCTTTAATTGACGACTCACTACTTTCACAACTGGTTATTCCCCACAGATAACTTGAGGCTGTTTTTACAATAGACAACAAAACACGCAGTTCAGTTCAGTGTTCTCGCAGATTTGCTACTAGTCTACGACTCCAGTTACGATTCAATTCCCTACACAGCTTGTGAATGACGGCCTTTTATAGTTACCAGGAGTCGGTCCTTGAATCTAATAGTTCAGTCAGGCTTATCTCGGTTCCTAATGGACGGATTGATAATATTCTAGAAGATTCCTTGTCCATTTTGTCGCCGCCAAATACGTTGCCAAGTTGCCTAATAGTCACCAAACTCTGGGATCACTGACTCGGCATCCGGCAATATCCAAAGCAGATTATTGTAAACCAGTTTTTTCGGTGATAGAATCAACCAAGCTGGGAAGCCGCATCACAGATTTGTAACAATATCAACCAAAAAGTTACTTCCACAATCAGCTTGCTTCTCACTGATCTCTTATATATGTGTCTTTTTCCTCAGATGAAGTATTTGCTTCAGAGACAACAATTCTCAAGTTCCAAAAAAGTGCAATTAAGAATGCATTAAAGTATGTGGGAAAAGGTTTATAAAGATTTAGAAAGTTTAGCTTTAGAAAGAATAAAAGAAAGAAATTAATGAAAGCTTTAATAATATACGTGAATGTAAAATCGCACCTTACAAATGATGTCTATTTTTGCTTATATACAAATATTGAAAATTCATAGAATGTACCCAAACATAGTGGTATGTCAATTCTAATTCTTTCCATGTTTTTAGAAATATTTTCATAAATAAATTAACAGATGGCTTTATTTTCATATGTGAACCTCATAGAGATTAACCTAACATAAGATCATGTGAGATGAGAGGGAGGAGTGAGGGCAGTTACTTTGGTAGATAACGAATTTATGGTAGATTATATAAGGAAAATCTCGTCTTAGGAAATAATTATAATCAGAATCAAACTTTTATACTCTATAATGCTTGATGCCGACTGAAATATAAAAACTGCATTATTCCGAAAGCATCCGATTTATCAGCCTAGCCTTGTACTTGCGACAAATAACTAAAAGGTTAAGTTTAATACAAGTAATAAAAAATCATAGTGAATAATAAAAGTGCCCAATCTGAATTAATTATAAACAGGGTAAGTGAAAACAACAACAATAATAAATGTTTATAATCCACAACGGTTTAACACATTTTGAATGAAAAGAAACGTAAAGAGGTGGGATTTTTTTTAGCTATCTTCGATTTTAACTCTACTAATATGCAATCAATTATGTTAAATATTCTATGTATAGGTTTTTTTTAGCTATCTTCGATTTTAGGTTTAGCTCTACTAAAATGCAATCAATTATGTTAAGATATTCTATGTACACTAAACGCTTATAAATACTAAAACATACATAAATTACTTTTCTTTACTCTTTTAGTGCCATCACACGTTGATTTATTTTTGTTGCGGTGTTTGGATACCATGGTAACCCATTTGACCTAAAAACACAACAAGAAAGGTTGATTGCAATGGTGTGTGTCACTGATTACTGTCTCCGTTTTTGTCTATGTTAGAGTCATGTTAAAAGCGCAGGTCAATTTCAGAGAACAATTGCTTTTTCGTCTAAGTCACTCCACAAAAGTTAAAAAAAAAAAAGAAAAGCAGTAAAAAAAAAAAAAAAAAATGGAGAATATCAGTACAAATGAATCAGATTTCGATCCTGATAACAAAAAAGTTTTTTTCAAATAATTCTGGAAGAACTGGGAATAAATTATCGCTTAATAAAAAATAAAAAAAATTCTTTCTTAGAAATACCAGTTTAAAATTTCAGATATGAAGTATTCATCAGAATAAAAAAATTGATGTGAAAACAAATTTGTGAATAATTTAAACTTTTTTCAATGCAATCATAGTAATTTGATGCATACAGAATCTTTTCAATCGCTTACATGGAGATGATGGAGCTTAACTTAATACGTTTTGTGTTTTCTTTTAGTAAACTTAAATAAAAATTAACTGTAAACTTTTAAATAAATCTATTTAAGACAAATAATATATTAAATCAAAACATTATTTTTACATCGATTTTATGCCTTACTCTTTCTGTAATAATATGAATTCAAATATGATACTTCTAAAATTGCATAGTAAAAGGAGCGCACGTTTATAAATTTAATTTATTACCTAAATTTTCAAATCTGAAATATATTCACAATTATTTTTTTTATTTATTAAAACCTTCTTTCCCCCACATTTTGTTATTTCAAAAAAAAAAAAAAAAAAAAAAAAAAATCTGCGTAAGTTGTCATTTAGGAAAATGATTAAATAATTTTGACTATGTACAGTAATTTTGTGGTAAACTTGCAATGCGTCATTTTGCAACGTAAATTGGAAATGAAATAAAGATCCTTATCAATTAAAATAAAAATTCGAAAAATGTGTCACTACAAAGAATAAAAAAATAAAGAAAGAAAAAGATTTGGCAAGCAGCCTTTAAAATATTAAATGCTAGAAAAGCAGTCATTTGATCATTAGTATCATTCACATTATTTTCTTCTCTTAATTATTGAATTGTGTAATTTAATGTGCAATGTGTGTGTAAGAATGAGGAAGTATTCAATTTATACGTTTCATCTGGTATTATATTAAATTATTCGAATAAAAATAAAAGACTTCAGAAAGTAAAATAATTGCAATTCTTTCAGACGTTTCCGGGCTAAAACAAAACAAGATCATTATCGTTCGTTCCTTTCTTTGAATTGTTAGCAGTGAAAGATTTTAAAATTTGTTGAAAGAAATGTATTTATTTTGTTGAAATCATGTTTGTCAAAAAAAAAAATGATTTGACTTATTAATGCATGTTTCCAGTTACGAGATTAGTATTCTTATTATTTAAAATTTATTAGCAGGAAGTTTTTTTTAATACTTTTTTAACAAGATTCATCAGAATTTTATTCTGTTAAAATGTTAATAGTCAAGAAAGTTTTTTCAACGATATATTTACTTTCTTTGAGAAAACTTTTCTTTGAAAAGGGAAGTTGTGCACTATGACATTTGATATGCGTGGGTTACGAATAGCCCTTAAAGCTTTCAGTTCAGTGAGCAGATATAACAACTTCTGAATAAGAAGAAAAGTTGTTCTACTTTCCATTATTATATCATTCCTTTTCATGGATACTAGTGATAATAATAAATAAATATTTATTAGCTCTTTATTTATTTTGTACTTTTAGTATGTTTTATTTCTTCTTATTTTGTATTTTCAATAGATTTCAATTTCTTCTTATTACTGGAAGCAAAACATCATTCCTTTCCTTTTTTCTTTTTTTTTTTTCTTAACTCGACATGAAACAATGCCTCCTAAAGCACAAAAAATTGCAATTATAGTTGAAGTAAGAGTCCACTTAATTTTATTTTTTATATTAATATTTTTATCCTTGATTTATTCTATTGTTGCTGATCAAAATATTAACTTTCGCTTTATTTATTCATGTTGCGTAGGTTTAAATAAAAAGAATATTTTAATATTCTTTAAATATTATAATTAAGACTTAGCTTCGGAAGTAATCTATGGTAAAAAGGATTTTTGAAGTCCATTCCTTTTTAAACATTATCTTTCTTTCCTGTGATATAACTGGGTTCAAAAAGAGAATTATATGAAGAGAATCAGGTGTTGCATGAAAGGTGTTTTTGTTTAATGCTTTGTTTCAGCATAATCATGCATACTAAATTAGTATTTCATTTTCAAGCATATACTTGGCTAGTCCTTGAGGGTAGAAACGGAAAACTGCTGACGATATTTCACCGTGTGATAAGGCCTTTATAGCACTTGTCATAGACAAGACCGCTGACGAAGGCGGCGATTTTAAGCCGAGCGAGCGACCTCGTGTTTTCAGTAGAGTCACAAGTCTTAGCTACTCATGCGAAGCTTTCTTATTCAGCCCTTTCAGTCTTAGCTATATTCGCTCGCAAAACCCCTTTTCACAGGAGGGCACATTCATACATCTTGCAGATAGAACATAGAGGAAGAACGACTGAACCCATGACACGCTACTTCTATGCCAGGACGCCGGCTTGAAAATTATAATACATTTTTAACATAAATCTGACAAGGGAATCTAAAAGGGTTGTTATATCAAGTATTATCTATTCATTACTATGGTAAATACATACCAAGCAATTTCCTGTTATAATTGCCAGCGGGTGACCGAGCTCCGCTCGGAGAAAACAGGTATCGAAGCTAACTCGAAGATTTAAATTTTCAATTGTGATTTATCAAAACAATACATCCATAAGAAAATTTGTGAAACCATTGGTGAAAAGATAACTGGTTAAAGTGTACCATTGTAAACTATTCTAAACAAAGTTAGTTTGGAAAGGGAACTATTCTATACAAAGGTAAAGTAAAGGTAAAGATTGAAGTGTGTTGAAGTTCAATATTTTTGACAAATTTATTTAGAAAAACCAAACATATATACATACATAAGAAACATATTATAAACCTATAATAGCATAAACATAAAACTTTATTAGTTCGCCATATTGGCTATAGATTGCAGCACGTTACCGCTTGAAAATTTAAGTAGCCATTATGGCGAACTAATAAAGTTTGAAAATATCCTGTCTGTAACTCCGAACTGCTCGACCGTAGCGCTTCAAAACTGGCGCCAATCGATTCCTCGTGGCCAAAAACCCCAGACCCCCAAGTTTACCGGAGTTTATTAATTCTGGGGCGATTTTCGACTTGACAACCATTCCTCGTATTATAGTATTAGATATGGAACTGAATGAAGCGTCAAAATTCTCCGCGTTAAAAGTTATCTAATTAACTTCTGTTTGAGTTACGGAAGAATCGTTCTCAGCATTTCATTTGAAAGATCTCTCATTAGCAAACAAGCCTTACATTCATAGGACCTTGAATCTTTATTTTATGCATCACATGAATTTATTACGACTTATAAGTAGCGTAGATCTACTCAGCTGATCTTCAGAGCATGAAATAAATGAGTGAACGGCTATCCATTATGTTGATAAGGGGCTATTATACGAAGAAATACAGTGCACCGACATTACCATCTCTCAGAATATCAGATTTACACATGCAAACTTCCTTTTGTTACTAACTTGGCATTTTTAATGTTTTTTCACCAGCAGCTGAGACGGTCGTTTAATTTAGCGTGACAGAATGTTGGAAAATAAGGCGATCCTACTTTTTTTCATTGCCCATTCTAATTGAAAATGATATAAATTTATCAAAAATAGCATTACAAATTTGCCCATTTAAATCAGTGAAGAATTCAGAACGAGTTAAGAGCTACACTCGTATTTTTAACGATATGAAAAAGTTGACATAAACGATGAAAAGCTAATAAATCAAGTGTTACGTGTTAAAATTTGAAGCATAATTTGTTACAAGAATTTTTTTGATCGGAAATATTTAAATGAAAAAATATATAATTTATAATATATTTTTTGAATAATAATATAATATAATTTAATATAATATATATATTGAAATATATAATTTTTATTTTGTCATTTCTTTATATGCCATTTTTCGTTTTAAAAAATGTTTTCAAAATGTTATTCTTAAAAATACACCAGTGCAAAATTTGAATTGAACAAAAGAAGATAAATCAAGAACTGAATAAAATTTCTTTTTAAAATGCTGTGTTCAAAAGATCATTAACATACAATCCATACATCCATATAAATTGAGTAGAAATATTTAAATTCATACATTGCAAAGAAATTTTTTTTCGAACATATAAACAGAAAGAATACTCGATTTTCCTTGCAAGGATTTCACTCTTAACGGAAAAAATGCCAGAAAATATAAACGAATGTGATAATAATTAACATATAATATCATGAATGAGGGAAGATCTATCAGATATCAATTAAATTTCAACATTTTCGTTGTCCATTATATCCTCGATAACAATGCTAATGTTTTCAGTAAGCTTTTTTCAGATAATTTTCGAATTTCTATCTCTACTTATAATAAAGACGAACGTGCATGTGTATTATCTCACTACAAGTCAAATGCTTTTATCTAGAGCAGCCAAATTTTTTACATGGGGGCAGGGAAAATGTGCACTTTGAAGTGATTTTTTTAAATTTTATTTATTAAAAAAAATCAAATCAGTTTTGATGTTTTTTCAGCGACATTATTACACACAAATTATTTTTACAGTGTCTCAAAATCTTTAAAAAGCTTATCTTTTTAATAATATTAGTATATTTTGTGTAATTGTTTGAATCAATTTTAGCTTAACTAATTTTCTAAAATATATTGCAGTGAAATTCAAAAGATTTTCTTTGTTTCATCAGATATTTGTTCGCATAATTTTCTTTTATTGTTAAAAGCAAAGGAGAAATTTCTTGTTTTCAATATTTGAGTAGTTTACATGCAGAATAAGAATATGAATTTAAATTATGGCGATGGTTAGAAGAAAACTGATCCACACGTTTACATTTTTAATGACTCTGCGATATCATGAGACTAGTCTGCATGAAAAAATTATTTATAATACAAATACAACATATATAAGAGAACAAAATAACTTTTAATATTTTCAAGATAAATATTTATTACAATAATAAATATTGAATATCAAAATATCATGAATTTTAAAGTTAAGAGCAAGATATTTATTTGAATATTAACTGAACCAACACTTTCTACAAATCCGCTGGTTGTTAAAAGCAGCCAATAATTACTAAAATAATACCTTATTTCGGAATAAAGCATATTTTTGATCTGAACGAGAATTGTTCTATTTTCATTTATTTAAGAACACATTAATTGCATATACATCATATAACGATTACATAAAATTGCTCCCTAATAATCTTTAAATTATTATAATTATTATTATTTGAAAAACCATGTTATTTTAAGACTATAGTCTTTCTTAATACCGTAAAAAATTGCAGGTTCTTATTATTTTAAATCGATATACAATGATTTATAAAAAAATATACAGACCCGAAATTCCTTATAAATAATTTATTGATCTTCCTTTTGAAGCGGAGGGGATTACTAAGAGGATAAGAAAGAGTAATCAGCCAGGCACGAAGAAATACTTAATGTAAAAATTACAGTAAAAGAGAGTATCGTGACGTCATAGGAAAAATTATCAGCTGAAAGTCCTGGTTCTATAAAATGAGTACCCATTCATGCGATAACTACTTCATAGCAACCAATAAGCATTTCTTTTCCCATGCAAATATTTCCCATCGTTTTCTTTTTATCTTAAATAAATTCCTCTAAAATATCTTTCCAACGATTAATGTTTCTCAGGCAACACCGCTCTTGTTTACAAACTGTTTTTTAAAAATTAGAAATAAACAACGATAAGTAATTTTCTGGAAATTCAGAGTCTAAAGTTCGAAAACACCGCTTTCAAAGATTCAAGGTTCTTACAATGCCCCTTTTTTTATTCATGATCGCTGTAAACTAATTAAAATATATTAATATTTACTACATCATTTTTCTTGTGCATATTACTTAGATTGAAATATATTTTTTTTTAGATTAGAAAAATAGTCAAATAATTAAAGTTGAGAGTATTTAATAAAAAAGGATATTTTCATGCACCGTGCACCATTTTTGGAAAGTAAGAATTAACCAAATAAAAAAAATCAGAAAATATCCATCAGATATCGAAAACATCAAAAAATTCACAATCATAATAAGTCTTTTGGTTTATATGTCTTTGAAGAATATGAAACATTTAATGCTTTACGAAAATTGTAAGTCTTGATTCTTTGGTAATAACACATAATTAAAAAATATTCAATATATAAAGAAAGGGAGCATGTTAAATCTGATCATGAATAAAATTTCCTAGCATTAGTACGATGACAATTAAAATAATATGGCTAATTTTTGACAACTTGGTGGAATTATGGACATGAAACTATATTTAATAAATTTAATTGAAATTAAATATAATTAATATCCTCGACGAATCAACTGGTCTTAACGGCGGTTAATTACACCAACTTAAAGAAAGGGAAAAAATAATATTTTTGATGCAATTGCAGTATTTTAAACTAAATACAGGCATTACATTATTGCCAACAAAAATATAAAAAATGGTGCGAAAAGGATTTCAAAAATGATTTAGAATTTAATAAGAGATTTCGAGGGGAAAAAAAGGAAACTTTCAAATTATGTTCTTATTACTACAGAATTTCCTTCCATACAAAATCGTTTGAAGTTTAAAAAACAATACTATTCTGATATTTTAAATATATATTCTTGATATACATTCATATGACTGATATTACAGATTAATTTTTTTTGTCGAACGAACCTTTTCTCTCAGTATCAAGATATATTTTTGCTCAACATAATGAAAAACCATGTAGAAATGTTTTATTGCAAAAAATAATTTTTATAAAAAAATTAAATTAGAAAATGATTGCAAATTTTCATATCATAAAACGGATGCAGTAGTAATTAAGTATTTGCAAAGTCAATTTTTTTTTTCTTCCTTTTATATATTTCAAAATAAGAATATTCCATTCATTTTGGAATCATTTATAAAAACATCTGTCCATGTAAAATGCAACACTAAAACACGGAAAAGGATAATGCACTGTAAATAACTACTTACAGGGAAGACATAATTAAATCAGCACCTGCTCATAAAATACTGATACGTAGAAGGCTTTCGACAGCATGCAAATTCTTGACTCATTTCTTCAAAGATGTTCTTAGAAAATCTTGTTAGTAAATGTCGACGATTTTACAACGCTGTTACTTGAAACAGAAGTATTTATAACAAGTGATATTTGACAGGTGCTTTGTAAACAGCTACATGTTTCATGTCCCTGTTCGGCTGTAATTTTGTGTTCCCCACCTTTTGTGTGTGTTTCTCCACCTTAATTATCACTACTGTTAGCTAGGTTTCTTCAGATACTATATTATTTTTAACTAGACGCCTTTGGAGACCAGCATGTTCAGCCAGATTATTGATTTTTTCATGTAAAATAGTTAATATAAAATAATTTTTTTGAAAACATATTTAATTTTTTCATTTGACACGACAGAAAAGTATGAATTCAAATTAAAAAGTGAATATATTTCAGGAACAGAATAAAAACAGGAATAATAATCTTATTTCGGAGTTAAAAAGCACACAGTTAAATACTTTTATGAATAAATTTGAATTTCATCATGGCATTTTAAAGCATATTACAGATTGTGTAAAAAAAAAAAAAAAAAAAAAACAGAATGAAAAACAGAAATTAAAGGCATAGGAATGGGCACATCGAAGAGATATATTTTTTAAACTTCAGTTAAAACTTTAATTAATTAAAAAATTTAGGTGGATTTTGACATTTTACGTGATTATCCTCGAAAATATTATTTGAAACTTTAAAGAAATTGTATTTCTAATGATATATTAATAAATGTAATAATTTTTTCTGAATTTTGGTAATTTTCTGCAAATATTTTTCTACCTAACTTCTAACAATAGATCACAATGCTGCCTTGAAATTCAAATCGTTTTCTTTGCTTCGTCAAATATTTAATCACATGCAGAAAGCTAAATTATTTCAAATATTTCCTCCGTTGTAGAAAGCTCAGGAAGAAGAATTCTGTTTAACATATGTGTCGTTTGTAAGACAATTAAAAAAGTGAAGTTACAATAATATTTATAGTGGTATGATGCTATGGTGCTGCCCCAAATAGGAAGAATCATATACACAATAAACAGAACTTAAGATAGTTAAAGTAAAGTAAAGGCTTTAACGTGAATCAATTTCTTTGGTGAAATCATGGACATAAAATTATATCATAACGATTTATTTGAAAACAAATATGACAAATAATCCCGACGAACCAGTCGTTCACCTTATGAGAGAAGTAAGAAATAAAGATTATGTTCCTTTAAGCCTTCTATATATATTAGATCACTTATAATTCGCATTATTTTTTCTAGTTATGGCTGTTCTTTTTCTGTATAAATATTTGTCATTAGAACTTATGAAATTTCAATATTGCATAAAGACACTGAGTGAATTCTATATTTAGATGATTTATTTGGTATGCATTGCTCACAAGTCCAGAAAAAAATTATTTATTAATCAGATGAAGCATTTTCATATAAATAAATAAATGTTTTTTGTGAATTTCTGTTTTTTTTTTCCCCGCTTTTCTCAAAACAAGAGAAAATTCAGCTGTTGCACTTGATTCTTAATGAACTGAGTTATTATTGAAACGAATAGTTAGCATGAATTTATTCTTTTAGATAGAATTAATAATATACAGTACAAATCTTTAAACACTTCAGAAAAATCAATATCAAATTTTATTGAACCGAAAAATGTATCAATACAGTTGATTTTTTAAAGAAAATCCTTTTCAGAGGAGTAATATAGCATCCTCGTTAATATCAAAACACAATATTTATAAAATAACTTCAAACCGTCGTTATTTATATACAGTTATAAAATGTTTCAAATTAAACAGCAGGGTTAAACAAATACACTATAATTTCTTTCTGCCAAATGCGATAGCTTTTATATTCCAAATAATGGCTAAGATGTATGTCTAATGTCCACTGTTACTATCCTATATACTTTTATAGTGAAGACAACTTTTAAAAAATTGCAAATAACTTTAAAATGGCATGTTAGACAGTGAGCTGAACAAACTATAAAAAAGAAATGTATTTTATAAGTACCCTTTAAAATCTCATAAAATGAAGAAAAAGTTTTATGTTTAGTATTTGAGTATTTTCAGTATAAAATAATTTGATTTATGGATTATTTTTTAAACTTTTCTGCTATTAAGAGAACATATAAAATGTAACTTCTATTTGTTCCAGTAAATCTGCCCCCAAAAATAGTTTTTGCATAAGATTTTATATTTATTAAGCGCCAAGTATAAAATATTAGCCTGCTAATGTTTTCATTTTTATTCATTGGTGCTCATTTAGTTAACATAAATCTATAATATTAATAATAAAACTTTCCCAAATTTAATTTATTAAATTAAATAGTTACGTTTTTGGTTCTCACGATTGCAGGTGAGCGAAAATACAGATTGGCAGACGATCAACCCTATTATTTCGGCTTTAATTTACAATTTCATATGCATTTGCACATTAGATGTTAAATCCTTGATCCAGAAATTTATTCATCTATCTTTTTGTTTTGGAATTATTGAACTCATTCATTAAGATAATCTGACAGACAATTTCCAGCGACAAGATTTCGTACAAAACTTAATACAAATTTAGAAAGTTGATGTAAAATCCTCATACAAAATTTCATCCATCTTGATCAAAGCGTTTTTAAATTTTCATATTTGCAGACAACGATCATTCCAAAAAATGCATATTTGGACACAGGGAGATCTAAATTTTTTTTTCAAAACCTAAAGTTTGGTTGTGTGTGTGTTTTTAATACTTTTCAGTTGTTTACTTTGCACAGAAGAAAATAAAAATTGGTATTGCTAAAATAATTTTGTGAATTTTAAAGTGGTGTAAAAATGCCTTTTATGGGATAGCATGTCCCGATATTACGGATTAATAATTCAAAAATTTCGATTATTTTTTAATTTGATTCATTATTGGTTTAAAAATCTAATTAAAATTTTGAAAACGCATTTTAATAAATAGTTGCAATTCGAGAAATAACTATCCATCAGATCTAAAAACTTAAGGTATAGCCATCTACCTGTAGAATATATCAAACTATTCTGCACCCTGCAAGTTACATGATACAGTTTTACGAATAGTATCCAGTCCATAAACTCTATGATCTTAAAAGACAAGTATGGAAAAAAATAATTTTAAAGAATTATCATCATTTACAGCTGAAATTCTCTGTTTTTCTTTGACATATTGCTTCATAGAATTAAGTACCATTACGAATGTGGTATTCAAAAATCATGAAGAAATAAAAATAAAAAAAAATAAACACCTTACTTTTAAAAATCCAGCACACATTGATTGAAATTAAATTCTTTCAAGAATGTATAATCATAAGCAGATGAAATTAAAAATTATAAAAATGCTTGTATTCTAAGGAATTGTCTTATATATTTATTATCAACTGCATTTTTAGTTAATTTCAAACAAGTTAGTTACATTACAAAATAGTATATCTAATTAATCATATTTATAAAAATTATCCCAAATTTGTAGCATTAATGGATAATGTTTGAAATGAAGAATTCTTTATTCTAAATAAGTTTCAAAGAGTGCTTTGTTGTGACTATAAAAATGTTAGTAAGATAAAAGTTATACATCTTTGATGTGCCTGATATTGGATAATAGAAATTGCATTTCAACATTCCAGCAATAAAAATTTTGCTAGCCAACTATTAGCTTAGATAATTGACTGTAATTAGGAAAAAGGTCGCATTATAGGTGTTTAGTATGAAGGCAGTATTTATTACAAAGCTGCCAAACGATTTTAATGAATAACAAATAAGCTTTAAACATTCTATCAAGTTATTTGTTCATCGAAACCGATTTCTCCTATTGTGTGACTGCGAGAATCGCATGCCATTTCTTGACCAAGATTCATGCATTGCTTTTTCATCCCCCCCCCCTCTACCTTTCAAAGCAATGTAAAGGCATAGTAATGAAAGATTTGCAGCTGTTTGATCATAAGATTTAAAAAGTATTTGTACTACAAATTTCTAATGAAAATAATATACATGTCAAAAAAATCGAATCATCTCATGAGGTTACATCATTTTCTAGACAAAAATCACCATGTGTCCTTTGCCATTTATTGATCGATGGAACACTTACCCTGTCTCCTTGAAAGGTTCTTTTTTTTTCTTTTTCTTTCTTCTTCTTTCCCTCTAGATCGAAATTTGCCACGTGCCCTTCTTGCACAACCCTATTTCGTTCAAACTAATGTGTCTTTTAACTACACGTTTCGATATTCTTTTCTTTTTTCGCTGAGCACAGCGGGAGAAGTATCCGTCTCTGTCAGTTGAAAAAGATGTTTACACTGTAACCGTAACTGCTTTACATGTCACATGAGGACAAGAAATGTCATCAGATACTCAACGATAGTCAGAGTAACTCAATATTTCCTTTACGTGAGGAGCGAAGTCTTATTAACTTGAAGGTTAAAAAATGCAAAGAAATTTATTGGACAGATTTTCATCATGCGGTGTTTTAAGGTTTAATGAGTATTAAAAAATCGAAAATTAAGAACAGAAAATTGCTAGTTTCATTCCATTTAATTAAAATGGAATTAATATTGAAACTTTCAAGTAAAGCTGCTAGGTAAGTAAGTTGGAAGGTCACAATCTACAAATATTTAGAATCTTAAATGTAAATACTAACTAAGGAATTACGGAAAAGATTATGATAATGAAGTTAGAAGTTTTCATAAAAAAGTTTATTGATAAATTATTTTAAAATCGAATTTTTAAATATATCAAACATAGTGAAAAAAAAAGAGCACTTACAAAAAAAATCTTAAGCGCTATGAATTTCGATGTCTTTATATATATAATTTATGGAGTAAAACATAGCCGATCGGAATTATGATAGGACTTATTCAAGAGTAGGTAACTGAATAAGATTTAACTGATTCGAGATCGTTACAAGTTTTCAGTGCAATTTAATCAAAAATAAAGTTACTGGAATAATTGCTTCCATTTTGTCTAATACCAGACAGGAAACATTCTAAGAATTCTACAGCATCTGTTATTGCGAAACTTTAAAATGATTATCATTGAATGTTACAGATCAAATTAAAAGCTTCTACAAATAAAAACACGTTTAATTTCCATTTAGAATAAAAGTTTTACAAAATGCCTGCAGTAGAGGCCGGGTCAAGTCAATAAAAACAAAACCATAAAGACGTTGCCAAGAACATAATACAAATTGAGTATTAAATTAGCTACCAGATACGATGTCATATATTTAAATGATAATTAAAAAATAGACACTACAGAGAAAAAAAATAAAAATACGAGAATAGAACTAATAAAATAAAGACAATTAAAATTGAAATTTAATACATACAACAACTACATTATAATAATGAGAGTCGATTTTTTGTCAAAATATGTTTTAATTTTATCATTAAATAGCTCTGATTTAATATTAAAGACGTCAAAGTCTCCAATAGAATCCCTAGGGAAGGGTGTATTATATCAATACATATTACATCAAACATTTCGATCCACATATTAAAAAAATTTCCTTTTAACTATATAGTTTCTTTAAATTCAAAACAATTTAAACAAACAAAAATTAATAAACAATTTTTGAGTTTTAAGAAAAAAATTGAGCTAGACATCGAACAAAAATGGCAATGAAAATGATGCATAGAATATAATAAATAATGAATTAAATTCTGTTTTCTCCCCCCCCCTTGAATTTACAAAGAGTATGGGTTTAAAAAAGATAATTAAAAGATCAGACACATTTTATTCTTCACTCTTTTAATGCAAATAAAGTTCCTTGACTAATAAGAATAATAATTTCCTTCGAATTATCACATAGAATTTATAGTATTCACACATAGTATACTATAGTATTTACATATTAATTAATGATTTTGAATCATTACTTTTTAAATAAATTTATAAAATTACACTCTATTAATCCTTTTAACATAATAATGTATTTTCAAAGTTTCTATATCCAGTACAATAGATTAGGTTTTTCTAACTTCAATATTCATTTTAAATTCAAATAAATTATAACGATGATAAAATATTGAATAAATGAAGACTATTCTAGTACTACAGATTGCGAAATTTAAGAGAAAAGTTCAAGAAATATAATAAATAATTCATGCCAAATCTTGCTTCATATTAGTCCTTAGTCTTTGTTCAGATTGGCTTCATTAATTTAAAAACTAAGCGATTTGATTGCTGGTAAGAAAGAATATTATTTAGTGGCAGAATCAGATACTACATTTTCTATCATTATACCTTTCAAGATAGGGAATCCGAAATATCATCATTTTCTGCCAAATTTCTTATTAACGGTTTAAGAAACAAGACCCAATAAGCTGACTTCAAATCAACGACCTGTTATATGAATGAATTTGAGAACATCTGATTGCACATGTTGGATTGCAATCGTCTGAGACAGGTAGCAACATCATGGTTCTGAAGTTAAACAATTCCTCAGACTTCCTCATACTACAAGAATGCCATTATCTCACAGAAACCACTACCATTTGCAAAGCGGATTTTGAATTGAAGCGGGATTCGAACCTGATATCCTCCACACAGTAAATGGAGACTTTACCGGCAAGCCATTAGATATTCAATGTGTTTGTATTAGATATTCTATATACATACTAACGTAATAAATAATCTATTCGTTAAAGATGAATGAGAAACAAATTATGAGATTTACTCTTGTGTCTTATAAATGGCTAATACGTCACTCCATTTAAACAATATAAAAATTATTCTAAAATTAGTACTACAAGACGGATAATTAGAAGTATCATCTTAGTTACGTAGTTGAGTCTTGGATCTAAGAGTTGACACAAATTTTTAGTAATATCAAGTTAACAGTATAATTTTTTTTCCTAATTTTAGCAAACAGGACTTTTTAACGTTTAGCAAACGTTATTTTAATATTTTTTTGTATGCTTTAACAGTTTAATTATTATTGTTGTTGCTTCAGTTACTCCGTTTGTACACAGTTCAGTTATAACGGCGCATGCTATCATTCTCTAAGTACGGAATGAAATGTTTAAAAATTTAAAGATAAATAAAAGAATTAATTAATAAAAATAAGAAAATATGACTTAAAACATTATTATGCTATGATGCAAATAAGACGTCAGAATTTTATTTAAGTATTAACGAATAAAAGAGTGCAAAGAAAAAAATGGAGCCCATATAAGAAACAAATAATAAAAGTAATTTTACTAAATATAATACAAAACCTATAAATGAATTATATTTGAAAATGCTGTTTGAATTAATAACTATTTTAAAATATGAACTTTTGACTAAGAAGCGCTTAAGTTTATAAAATGAAGCAAAAATTTTAATAAAAGATAAGGATTTAAATAGCAAATGATTTAATAAAACAAAAATTCCTTTGTTGTATTAAAGGCGAGTAAATGATATTTCTTGTATTTTTGTTCAGGATTCATAGAAAGAATATAAATAACAATTTAATTTCCAAATTTATTTTATGGTAGTTAATTGAGAAAATGATGAAGAATTTAAGTAAGGTCGACAATTTATTCTTAAAAAAGAATTAAAAAACCGGCTATTATAATAAGTACAAACCTTAAGGTCATTTTTCAGACTGATTTTCGAACCGATTGACATTACTATTTCTTTTGAAAATTTGAAGATGTACTCATGAATATATATATATATATATATATATAAATAATTGAAATATAAAAATTTTAAGCTTCGAAACAGAATATATTTATCACATTAACAGCAAAGAAAAGCAAATTCGCTTTGCCCTTTTTAATTCCAGTAAGTTTAGTTTAAAAAAATCTAAATGTTAAGTTTACAGATTTTTATCTCTTCTTAAATTTAAAAAATAATAGATTCTACTAAAATAAAAAAATAAGAGCTTATTAATTAATTATCAAATATAATTCAAAAAGTAAATTATTCGTAAGTCTTAATATTATTCCTCTCGTGTCAATAATTAATTCGTGTATTAATAAACTATTCAAAAAATACCCCAGATGTTCAAAAAAATGTAAATTTACATAACGAATTAAGAATCTTAAGAATACTTCTTTACTTTCCATCCTTCCATTAAACAAAGACTTTTATTCTAAAACTAGAATGAATTAATTTTTACATTTTCATTCTCCGATTGTAAATTCATCGAATTTAAATATAACTTTTTCCATGTTATTTTGTAAAAATGAAGCGAGAAGGCTGAAAATTAATCTATCATTATTTTTCTAGGAAAAGTGAAGGAAAGAACTAAAGCTAAACAAAGCAACTTGGTAGATACTTAACAATTAATTGATTTAAGTGCGCATTTTAATTTGATTTATTTGGAAAGAATGCTACAAGGATTATAAAAATAAACTTTTGTCCGTTAAACTTCGATGTGTAAATCAGGAGATGATACATTCAATTAATTTATTCTACAAATTTCTGAAATACGGATTAAATATTTCTATTGTGTCGGCAAAATCTGTCTCCAGTTTTACAGTTCAGTGATTTTGAATAATGATGAAATTAATAGTTCCATGCTTTCAAACGAAATGAAAAATAAGTAATCCATTAAACCCACATAGCATGCAGTGTTCACATTTACATAAAATTAAATTATTTTTTTAAAAAGAGAACTAAATAAAAAGTTTCATTCTTAACTATTGTCTAACATAGTTATTATAAACTTTTTTGTCTTGGTTTATTTTTAATGATTTCAAAATCTGGCGGTACAAAAAGAAAAAATTAATTTAAAAAGTTGTTTACTTTCATATAATTCATTGGGTAAAATGATAATAATTTTGAATGTAAAATAGAGTAATATAATATGTATTACAAAAACAACAGTTCGATTATTAAAAGATTAATTGCAAGTTAATAATAAGAATACTTTCAATGAGGAATTTGACTGTTTTTAACTGTTGTCAAATCAACAATTTTCTTTTAAAGTGTACTTTTCTTTAATTTAAACCTACTTTACTCGTAATAAAAAAAGCATTATAATTTTTATTATAAACATTTCTAAATTTTGGTGTCACTCTTTAAGAATTTGTGGGCACAATGGTTAAGAATCATTGGTATAACAATCATTTTAATCATGTCGTATAAATGTAACAATGCAGAGTATGTTAAGTCGAATAAAAGTAATATCATATATTGCTTAGAAAGAATGAATATTTAACAAAACGAGAAGTTGTTATGTAGTAATTGATGAAGGAAACAAAAATAAACGCAGGTTCAATCTTCAAGGCATCTTCAATGTTAAATGTTATAAGCAGAAAATAATATATTTGTAACATTATCTCGAGTTAAGATTCGTCAAGTATCATAAATTTTTCAAGAATCTTACAATGCTGCTGTATCGAAATGATTGCCCAATTTATAAATTCGTATCAGATAAAGCAGACATTAATATTATTGATTCGAAAAAGAAGTTATGCTACTTTTATATTATAAGTTGATTCCTTTATATACCTTTCTTTCTTAAGCTATGAGGGAATAAACATAATTAAATGTCTGAAATGAAATTCAGCAGGTGAAACTAGAAATGTAAAACTTGGACTGGAATTGTAGTGGTAAACAAAATGATATGTCTGCTGTAACTGGAAATAATCTTGTTTACGACTGGCTACTGTAAATTAAAATATGTTGCAACAAGATTATTTAAACTCTATTATGATGTAGATTATAATAATGTAGCATAGTAAAAATATATTATGTAGCATATGGTATAACATCAAATGCCGTTATAAATTATATGAATTCTAGGTTAATTAAGTATGTATAACTATGTATATATAGTTATATTAAAATTAACGGTTAGGTTTCTGTTTTGAAAATAATAATAGAATAAATTTAAAACATTATTTTGTTTGATATAGTACAATTATTTTTATAGAGGAGGTTTAAGTAAATTGAACGGATGTATATGGTAGCATCATTTTCCAATTTTATATAAGAATAATAAAGTAAAATTTATATCGTTATAAAAATTGCTCATAATAAATCCCCGAAATGTAAGAATACAGATAAAAATGGATATGCACGCTTTAAAAAGAATCTTTGTAATGTGTTTGCTTGATGTGTTCGAGTTAATCGATTGCACAAGATCCGAACACGAGTCAACATAATGAAATGTATTTTTCTAGCAAAAGAATATTCTCTCTTTTGAAATACAGTCGGAATTTTTTGATCGAAAGGAATTTTTGATGGTTGAAATAAGCAGGGCAGGATTAGCAAGAAATTGTTTCAAACCAATAAAACAATTTACTAACGTAGAAAATTATTGAGTTATTGGAAACCTTTGAAAATGCATAATAAACTGGGAAAAAGCGATAGTTGTTTGTCAGGACAATTTCATTCTCTCCATGTACTTTCACTTATTATATTCACTTTCAGACTTATTAATTCTAGAAAATTAAAATCATTGCAGTTATTTTGTTTATGAACAGTAAACGTTAGAGGGTGAAAAGTCGATAAAATATTATTTTCATTAATCTTTATTAATACATAAGCTCGAATGCTTTCGTACAATGAAATCAAACTAGCTTATTGTGCAGTAAAAGCTCCTTATTCGCGCTTTCTTCATTTGCGTTTTCACTATTCGAGGATTTAAAAAAATGCGACCTAATTCCTCTATTCACGGCTAAAAATGTCTTTATTCGCGGATTTAATAAGTACGTACATAATACTAAAAGGATTCCAATAGTATCCAACCCATTATCCTTTGTAAATGCCGTCAAATGGACTAATAAAAAAGTAAAATTGATCTTATTACAACTTTGTCTAAAGTATGTTGCTAAATGCAAACTGCAAACATAGCCGAAATCACGAATGGAATAGGACGGGATGGGTTCGAACAGATAGAATCAAATGACATTCAGGAATTGCTTGAATCGCAAGATGAAGATATGACAAAAACCTTGGAGGAAACGTTAAAGTCACAGCCCAGTGCAGAAGAGGCTTCAACAAGCACTGGAAACGTGACATTTAATTTGAAAATTCTTAGTGATAAACATTGATCCGTCTATGGAACGAAGTCTTATTTTTAAGAAGCAAATTGCTCATGCGACTGCTGCGTATCAGTCTGAATGGAAGGATCTTTTAAAAATTGCCAAACAAGAGAAAATGACAAAATTCTTCAAACCATTGCCTAAGCGTTAAGATAATTAATCAAAATGTTCAAACACTTCAATTAAATTGATTTTTTTAAATATAATTCTTTTTTTTATTTTTCCTCACCTAAGAACGTATCCCTTATAATACCATATAAATGACCATTCCGTATGCACGGTTTCTGTATTCGAGGCATATTTATGGAACATATACCTCGCGAATAAAGAGCTTTTATTGCATTTCTAGTTTTGAGGTCGTTGAACTATTTCCTTTCTACTGAAGCCTTTTATTCATTTCCCTTTTAAAGAAGCAGCACTAATTAAAAAACATTTTTAAAAATGATTTAGAGAATGATAAAGCCTCTACTTTAATTATACAAATGCACTATTTAAGTCAGAAAATATAGTAGAATGATATTGTTAATTTCTGTGAAAACAGAAATACCTGATACATAGATTTCGTGAGAAGGCAGTATTAATTTAAGTGCTTTTGCATAGCAATTTCTAGAATTAATTTCTAATCACTTGTTACACCATACAATATGAAATGAAGATATTCACAGAATTTACGAATATTTTACATTGTTTGAATGATCCATTTACATTATGACTCATTTTTAGCAATTCAATAAAAAGTTTTTACAAAGCACGTTTCTGTTGTCAGTATATTTAATCACGTAACATATGAATTTCGGTTTGCTTCAGATAGAATATATTCATAATATTATACATTTTATAATATTATGAATATATATTATACATTTTTGGGCGCATCAAACATTCTTTCGCTGATGAATGCTTACCGTTTTCATTAAATATTTCTTCATTCGCGCACCTATTTTTCGTTTTAAAAAGATTTAACAATGGGCTTAGTTAATAAAATATTTCGTATGTAACTTACGGGTTTCATTTATTTTTAATGAAATTGAAATTTTTGTTAGAGGAATAAAATCAACATTTCACAGCACTCATTCGCAGAGAGAGGCAAGAAAAAAATTCGAGAAGCAAATTGAATTTGAAAGATAAGAATTTTTTTATATTTTATTTAAGATAGAGTTTCATTTCACTGTTCATAACATTAATAGGCTCAATGATGAAATAACAAATATAATTTTCTTAAATTTCAATTCCTATTTAGGCCAACAAAGAATATTTTTATTTTAGTCACTTTTTATTAAATAACAATAAAAAAAATATTAAGTATCAAAAAGTTATTGATTTTTTGCAAGAATGGCACTCACATTCTTCACCTTCACGCGTAAAATACTGAAATCCTTATATTTTACCGATTGAGCTACTGCCTGTAGATTTCAATTTTCTTTACAAACTACCAAAACTCTATTTAAATTATTAAAATTTAATGAATGAATTAATATTTTAAAAACAGTGTTAACATCGAATGCTGTTCACTACAAGTTTATAAAAAGTGCATTTGAACTTGAGTGTATGAATAAAAAGTATTTTATTAACGACTGACAATTTGAACAATATATATAAATAAATATATATAGGGAGATTGTGAGCTAATTGTAGGAATTGAAAAAAGGATAGATAAGCTACATATTTATGCATTTTCTCCCCCACAGAAATGTATACGATTCTGCTCGAATGCATTGATTTATGCAAATAATTCTTATTAAAAATTTTAAAAAAAGAACCAAAACGAATGAAAATCAATCAGATAAATTTCCATTCATTTAATATTTTCACAGACTTAAAAATTTTTATAATAATCTCGATATGTTTTACTCAAAATTTTTCTAATAAATTAATCCCTGAACAAAAATACGCAGCGAAAAAATAATTATGCAAATAACTTCATTATTAAAGTGGATAGTTAATATAATTATAATAATTATCCACATACCAAGTGGATAGTTATTACTGCCGTAGCAGCGACAAGAAACGGCCGATGCGTTCTGGTTACCGCTTTTATCAAAAAGAGTTCAGAAATGTTCGTCCACGGCGATTGCAAAGCAGGCACGATAAGAAAGGCGATATAGAACTCAAAGGTTTCTAAAATCGAGATAGCCCCTGATTATCACTAAATACAGCTGGGGGAGGGACGACAGGGTAATAAGTAGCCGATTGGCTGAAGATAACACATTGGCTTAACAGATAACCAACAGCTGGATTACAGATAACGCGGGACAGAAGTGAACATGCCACAGCAGAAATGCTCCCCCTTTCCCTTAGATCCCTTTGTTGGGTATCACTCCACCTTAGAAAGTATTGAAAGAGAACGGGTGGACTTTTTATGGGTTCTGGTAGGAAATTAGTAACTTATATTCAGACCTTGGCAATAAATATTTATAATTCACATTAACGATAATTGAAAATATCTGAAATTAATTCTTACGTACTTGGCAGGAGATTAGTAACTTATATTCAGATATTAAAAATAAATATTTATAATTCACATTAATGATGATTGAAAATATCTGAAATTAATTTTTACGCATGTTGACAGGAGACCAATAACTTATATTCAGGCATTAAAAATAAATATTTATAATTCATATTAATGATAAATATTTATAGTTCACATTAATGATAAATATTTTTAATTCGCATTAATGATAAATATTTATAATTCATATTTATAATTTCCATTAATATTTATAATTCACATTAACAATAAATATCTTGAAAGAAAGAAATAATATAACATTAACAATAAATTCACACGATTGAAAATATATGAAATTAATTCTTTAATTTGATCTAAGAAAAGAACTTGCCCTGAGAAATTAACGTCATAAAATAGAAATGAACATCTAAAAATAATTTACAGGGTGCATAGAGAGAAAATGCTGTAAAAATTAAGTACTTTTAAGCACTTTTTAAGCCCCATAGACAAAAAAATTATGCACCTTTGTACATGTATGCATATGTAAACCTGCGTATTTTCTAATCCTAAGTTATTTCCTGTTTTATTATAATGCATAATTTTTATTGAAAATTTAAAAATTAATTTTAAATGTGCATTTTTTTACTTTTAATATTCATTACTGTATTTTTATAATATTTTCTCAATATCTTCTAATTGTAAAACAAATTATGTCTTTTTTGGTTTTGACAAAAGACAGGAAAGGATAATAAACCTGAAATAAATAACTATCGTTACGAAACATTTAAGTGAACTTTTATAAGAGAACTATTTAGAACACTACATGTAAAAGAAGTTCAAACGTTTTTCGAGTAGTTAGAAACCAGTTCAACATATTTTGTATTTCTCTCTTTCGGAATAACCACTCCAATATTTCAATGCGGTGCTAAATGTTGAAAAAACGGGAGAAAAAGAGTTCATTAACCCTTATCTTAACATGGTTAAGACTCTTTGATCCCTTCACCGAATGCTTCCCTTTCGTCGGTTTTCTTTTATGCTATATCCAGCAAGCAAATATTTCCGACAGTTATCTATTTAGTGTATTAATGAATGCGGAAACAAAACGGAATATCTAATGCTAAAAGAATATCCTTGCACTTCTCGAGAAAATGAAGCACTTTTTCAGAACCTTTCTTCCAAAATTAAGCATTTTTAAGGTGCTTAAAAATGGTTTTAAAATTTAAGCACTTTTTAAGGACTAAACCTGAATTTCAGACCTCTATAAGTATCAATCTGTTATGCTAAATGAAAGATTCCAATGTTGATACGCTATTTCATTAGGGATATGAGAAAATAACGCTGGCAATATACGGCAACGGCACTGTCGTAGTGTTTCGGAGTTGTGACAAAATGGTCACACGCACCACCTGCACATCATAATTAGAAATACTTATTATAATCTGTGCATTTAGGAAAAGTTTAAAATTAATTAAAATTAGTTTAGACAAGGACATAAAGTTCTAACGTCATTAAATTTGGTTGAATTTTCATATCAATATTTTTATGATATAATTATTAATATAAAATAATGTGGGAAAATAATAAAAACCGGAATATATATCACTAATAATAATAAAAAAAAAACGTTATTAAATTTTATTTCACCGAATTTGGGTGAAAATCATGAAACGTTTTCACAAAATTCGAAAATAAATAGAGAAGTCCTACTTATTGATTGATAATTGTTGGTTACCAATCCCGCCCATCACCAATCACATTCTCGCATGAGTCATCTATGACTCGCAAGTTTTCGTGAGTCATCTATGTTTTCTCAGAAATTATAGCATCCCTAACTAGTGTTGTTCTACTTATGTTTCTTTCTCATCTCCCCCCCCCCATCACGAAAGATTTTTCCAGAAAATTCCTAATATCATCAAAATTCAATTATAATCGTCATTTTCATGAAATGAATTTAAGAATCATGTTGGGGAAAGTTCCATTTGAATAGCTGATTATCCCAATGAATAATTGCGAACCTTCATTTATTACAATATAACGTGTGTGTGTGTGTGTATATATATATATATATATATATATATGTATGTGTGTGTGTGTGTGTGTGTGTGTGTGTGTGTGTGTGTGTGTGTGTGTGTGTGTGTGTGTGGTG
>JAPMOQ010059770.1:2981507-3079882 GCA_026543055.1 Argiope trifasciata
TATATATATGTGTGTGTGTGTGTGTGTGTGTGTGTGTGTGTGTGTGTGTGTGTGTGTGTGTATTGGTAATTGTTTTGATTCGGTTGCGTTCCTTTTTGCTTGGCTTATTTTGTAAATTAATTTAGATTCATTTGTATTTTAGTTGTAGCTGCATTTGCGCTCACTATTTTCAAAGATTAATTTTTTTTTTAATTTAAAATTTTAATTTTTAAACTTCTTTGAATCCGAAATAATTTTTAATTTCGTTTCCGTAATTAGTGTCATTTTTGTTTCATGTACACAATTTTATTAATTATATTAAGTTAGATTTCTTTCATTAATTGGTTCTATTTCATTTTGTGAACTTTTAGCGTTTAATTCCGAATTTAATTTTAATTTCGATTTCGACCTAATTAGTTTCGTTTTAATTTTTGTCAACCAGGAAATGGGTTTTAATTATTTTTATATGCAATTTTATATATTAATGTTTTTATGGTTATATATATATATATATTTGATGTTGGGTTAATACAATATAGATCAATCAGAGCCAGAATATGAAATAAACAACTGTCTAGGAGCTCTACAACTTTAAAGTGTCTTTTTTTAACTTTGAGATTGTTTTAAGTTAATTTGAACTTTCTTTTAATCAAGCAATGCCATATATTGAAGTTCATGTAAAGTAATATCAAGCATAGTTCTAATTTTGGAGCATTATTCTAGCTACATTCCTAATAGATAAACCTTTTGCAAGCTTTATATTATGTTAAGAAAACTAGAAGATGCGTTCGTCTAGACACTCTATTATCCTGTTAATAGTGTCTCAGATATGATTGTCTCAAAATAACTAATGAAAGTTACAACAGAGAATCTCGTACACAAAGCAGAATTCTTAAGAAGTTTATTTCTAAAAATATTATTTTTAGTGCGCTTTAGATATAAATAAATAAAGGTTTAAAGATGTAAATATATGAAATATTTTGTTTCCTTACATTATTTTTCTTTTCTTTATTGTCTTTTTCAAAATTATCTTTAACATCATTTTTATGTGAGATCAAATCAACTCTCTTGAAATCAATGGACTAATAAGAATTTTGTAGGTATTTCATTTAAAATTTCTGCTTAAAATTGCTCTTGAAGCGATTAATTTAAGTTCTATAAATATATTTCGGTTTTGAAAGTGAAGGCATTAAAAGGAACAAAAAGGTTTATAATGTTTTAAAAGTTCTAGAAAGTTTAATTCGATCTTGAAAAGAATGAAACAAAATGCAAAATTATCAATAATTGCTATAAATGTTATTAACTTAATTCGAATCGTTTGATTCTGAAACTAATTTAAGCTTAATATCTGTGACCATAATAAAGATTTGTGCTTACATGTGTGCATTAATGAATTAAATAGTGCTTTTTGTGTGTTTGAGTGTGAATATGCTCTACAAGTCTAGGGGTATAAAATTTGGAACAAATTAATTTGGACGAAGAGAATATAGAACGGGAATTTTTAAGCTTTTAATAACCAATTTTTACACAGATTTTAAAGTGGAATTTTTTCTTTTAATGATATACATTTAAACATTTAACATCGAACAAATTGTTATTGAAGTTCGGCATTTTTTTTGCTTAATTTTCAACATTGTTGGATTAAAGTTCAAATCGTTTTCACTTTTAATCAAACCAGCGGGTGACCGAGCTCCGCTCGGAGAAAACAGGTATCGAAGCTAACTCGAAGATTTAAATTTTCAATTGTGATTTATCAAAACAATACATGCCATAAGAAAATTTGTGAAACCATTGGTGAAAAGATAACCGGTTAAAGTGCACCATAGTAAACTATTCTAAACAAAGTTAGAGTTTGGAAAGGGAACTATTCTATACAAAGGTAAAGTAAAGGTAAAGATTGAAGTGTGTTGAAGTTCAATATTTTTGACAAATTTATTTAGAAAAACCAAACATATATACATACATAAGAAAAATATTATAAACCTATAACAGCATAAACATAATAAACATTAATCATCGATTGCGAAGTCTTCCATGTTGTCCAGGTAGTTTCTTGTCGGAGAGGCAGGTGAGGCTGGTGAGTTTCTCTTGTTCAGGACTTCTTTCCATACGACGTTTCGGGTGTGGGTTGGATTCTCGGGAGGCAGCAGGACCTTCAACGCACTTTGACGTTTGACTCTTGAAAACACGACGTAGAGCATTCCGTGCACGAAGACCGTCGTGAGGAGAAGCACGCCGACGAATTCGAATGTTTGGCCTTGTGAATTGTGTATCGTAATGGCGAATGCTGGAGTAACTGGGAATTGGTGCCGTTGCATAGTTGCGCCAAGCTGTGATTTGCTGGAGTCGAGCGTGATCATTGGAAGGTATACTTGTCGGCCTGCGTGTTCACCGGTGATGATCTTAGCCTTGATGATGTTGTTGCAAAGTTCGGTGACAATCAATCGAGTCAAACGACGTTAAATGGACCAAGACTTTGGTATTCCACGTCGGAAGTTGCAGCATTTTTGTAGGTTGACGCAGGGCGAGACTTCGCAGCTCTACGTAGTCTTTCATTACGGCGGCGTTGTTCCTCTAGGCGAATGTTGCGGCCCCTCATTGTTTCGGTTTTTTTTGTCAGCGTCTTTCATAATCGCGGTATTTTTTTCATTGAGATGCATTAAGTTCCATCAATATATCCGAGATTCGTTCCTTGCTACGCTGCTTGACTGCTCTTGTCGGGCGCAACGGCGTTATCATCGGGTCTTGGATATTCAAAGCGTGCATATTGGTCGAAGATGTGAAAGATGCGACTTCAGATGGTCCCGACATGTTCAATTAGTCACTGGTCACAACGAATTCGTAAATTTGCTTCCGTTCATCCGCTTCTTGAAAATTCTTGTCCAGGAAAATTCGTCGATGAGAGAGGTATTGTCGAGCATAAAAGACGATGTAAACTCCGCAGGAAGACGCGTCATCTTGGTGGTTGTAAGCGTTGCGAGGTTTCACGATGCATCCTTTCAGCTTTTCATTCGTAACAACGGTATTCAAAACGTGTCGCAGTATTTTTCTCAAAACAGCATCGATGAGCAGCGGGTTGTCGACTGGATCGAAGACTAATAGTTGACGTTCTCCATAGTTTGCTTCGTAAATTCCTAGCATCCAGTGCTCGCCTCTATGTATTTCAGCTCTCTTGTGAATGGGAATGAGTAGCACGTCGAATCCTTGTTGAACGCCGTATAGATAGTTGGAAGCCTTGTTCTGGTCGCTGATATCGTTGAGAAGAGCCATTCCTTCATAAGCGCCATCCGCTGTTGTAACGTAGAAGCGTGCGACAAATTCAGAGTGAAGTACGGCAACTTTGACGGTCGGGTAAGCTTGTTCGGCGTAATGGAGAAGCATTCTGACAATGACGGTATCTTCTAGTTGTCCATTTGCGGGTAGAATTGAGTTGATCGCTTGTTGTTCCAAAATTCTGGCTCCTTGAAGAATTTCATGTAGAGGTGCGTTCTGCATGTTGAAAATGTAGCTTGAAATCTGATGAATGTTGAAATGTCGGACTTTTTTGACGGTGATTTGAAATCGAAATCAGTTCCTTAAATGCATTTTTGGAAATTCGAATATTTGGAAATTGGAATTTTGAACGAATCAAAAAGAACGAATCTTTTTAGTTAAAGAACGAGAGCTAAATTCAAAATTTCATTAACAAATTTCCCTTAATAAAAAGCAGTGGAATTAGAATCGTATTTTTTTCAAAGAAAATTTAGTAAAAATATCAGTTATCCTTATTTTTTCTTTTATATTTGTTTTACCTTAATTTTGTGATTTAAAAATAATCGTGTGGTCATCAAACTTTATTAGTTCGCCATACTGGCTATAGATGGCAGCACGTTACCGCTTGAAACCGATTAAGCAATAGACAAAGAAAATTTAAGTGCTGCCATCTATAGCCATTATGGCGAACTAATAAAGTTTGAAAATATCCTATCTGTAACTCCAAACTGCTCGACTGTAGCGCTTCAAAACCGGCGCCAATCGATTCCTCGTGGCCAAAAACCCCAGACCCCCAAGTTTACCGGAGTTTATTAATTCTGGGGCGATTTTCGACTTGGCAACCATTCCTCGTATTATAGTATTAGATATTTAATCATGTGATTTAGTTCTATTGTTAAAAGCTAAGAAAAAAGGATTCTGTTTAATAAATGTATCGTTTACATCGGAATATCACAGATTATTTCGAAGTTACAGTCAGATAATGTCGCATATTTCAACTGCAGAGACGTCCCAGAAGATTTTTAAACCTGTAGGGTAGCTCGGTGTAATGTTCCTATTAAAGTGACCACTTTTGTGTCGAATTGTTATACTACGCGATTAGGAACCAAAAACAGAAAAGGTCCCAAGTTCTAATTCAAACCGCTACAATGGCATGGAACTTCACTCTATTCCAACGATTCATATACACGAGCAACAAAACAAATGTAAAATGCTGATATATGTAAAACACAATTACGATTAAAAGAAAATGATAGCTTTTGCTTGTAAAAACTTGAGGTTCCTCGATATTATTTGCAAAGCAATGCATTCAAAATCAATAGCTATAAATTTTTCTATATAGTGCTTTAGAAAAGTTTAAACACGAAATTTCATGTTTGCCTTTTTAGTGTTTCAGTTGAATTGTCTTCGCTGTTAAAATGAATTAACTACACTTTTTAAAGACATACTTAATTAGTTGGTATTATGAAACACAAAACCATATTAATGATCAATTACAAACAATATTCATTTCAAGAACCACTAAAAATGGAACCTGATATAAAATTTCTTTTACAAACTTTTATATATATATATATATATATATATATATATATATATATATATATATTACCCACTTCCACAGTTAATCTTCAGGCAAATATATCGATCTCGAAAAATTCTGAAATTTTGGCCTTAAGAATTTTTCTGAATGAAAAATTTGTTAGACCGAAATGGTCACAATGCCTGGAATTTTGAAACTTCGCCGAAAGTTCTAGAACTTTTAAGCTATTGTTGCATTTAAGCCAGCACTTTTGACTAACTGATATCTGAAATATTCTGTTCTTCTCTTCTTCCCTTTGTTAAGGGAAGCTTCACAGGATGGGGGAAAGATCAATCAGTATTCTTGAACAATGGTTCATTCATTCTCTCTTGGAATCTAACGAGAACGTTCAATACCTTGGCGAATCCCCCCACACGCGGTTAACAAGCCCCCTTTCTTGTAATTCCAACCGACCTTAGAAGGAGTCATTGCTTATTCACAGATTGCAGTAATGATTGTACAAAACGCTGTAAATCATACTATGCCAAGAGGCCTTTTCAATGATATACTATACTGGAAGAAGGATTCACAAAATGGCACTTTACTGTAATCACTGAGAAACCACTAATCTTAATTTTTGGAAAAAAGACTTCGATGTCGTTTTCTTCACCTTCCCTCTCGGAACTATTTGTGGAACCATCGCAGTTTTCTTGCATTGAGTATTTCTTGAGTATGTGACACAAGTTAAGTATCGTGAATTCATTATCGATAATAAATCCCACTTCATTCAACACATCTAAGCAGAATTCTTCATCAAAATACATATGATACTTCTTGCATACAGTCGACCACCCCGCCACTACTGAACGTAGCAGTATCGACAGAATACATATGATACTATATTTTATTGGATGATATTCTAACTTTAATAATATTTTAATATTCAAACTTCCTTTTTCTTACATTAATCAACATTATTTAAATTTGGGGGCTTAAGTACCAATTAAAAAGAAAATCCTGATTCTACAAAAAAAAAAAAAAAAAAAAAAAAATCGATTACCAAAATATTTATCTTATTTTTTGTTATTTCCATTTTACTTTCTGTTGTACCCATATAATTATCGCTCCATAATATTAAGTATTAATCATAAATTCAATGTGGAAAATTCTTAATTCAGTCATTCACTCAGATTTCAAAACAGAACAGAGGGTAAAATATCATGGATCTTTCACGAAAATTTTTTCTTCGGCACATAAACTACGAGAAAATTCTATTTTCACCTCAACAGTTTTCTAGACACTATCCTAGTAAATGCAAATATCCATTTTTTCAACAAAAAAAGTAATCTTACGCTTAAACCATTCTAAATTTCATTCAAAAGTAAATTCAGAAGATTTTTTATAGCTTCCACCTCAAAGTGAGTAAGAACTCAACTTCCCTTATATCTATTTTATTCCTCAGCAATTTGTGTTTTTAAAATTGATTTCTCCCCTTTAATTTATAATCAAATTGTGTGTACAATTTTTCCTATTTTTTTCTTCCATTCTGAATAGAGGTTTTCCGCATCTGACAACCTTACATCGCAAGAAAGTAAACAAACGTGCAGTGAAAATCTGTATGAATTATACACACTTTGATTTGGTTCAAATACTAATAACGATACAAAATCAAAAAATTAATATGTGTTAAGTAATAATAATTTTGAATTAATGGAACCGAGACTTCATAGTTTAGGTAGTATTTTATGACAACTGCAGCTATTGCACGAAGCTCAAAAACTGAATCATATTATATTTTGAAGATATTTCGTCAATATTAACTTTAGTAAAAAGCTCTTTAAAAAAATAGCTTTTACTTTTAAAAAAAAGAACGATTGCACGAAGCTTGTATATTAAATTATACTGCGTTTTGAAGAAAATAATGCGACACTAGTGTTAGCAATAATTCTCAAAAAAGTGCTTATCACTGCATTTAATAATATAATTTAAAACACTAATTTGTATCAATTAATTAACAGTGCTTCAAGAACGTGGATCAATCTGCGCATTCTTCAGATTCAATTGGTAAACCTTGACATTAACATTTTTTTTAAGTGCAAGTTTTTCTAATTTTTTTACAACCTACAAAATTACTTTTTGCTAAATCAACAATTTTATCCAAACAGCTTTCACCTCAAGTTCAATAAATACTATTATAAATCCTTTCCCACAAAATTAATCTTCCTTAAACTGGAATAAAATGGAATTGGCGCATCTAACGCCAATCCTATTTTATCCTAACCTTCAGAACAATCAATTTTTTTTACACAATATCAATCCTTTAGAATGCGGTCGACAACCAACACCGGGAAAAGTGCTAGCGTGGCGTTGTTGTATTTGGATATCGGCCAGCGTCCTTCTTCTTTTTCTGAACTTGAGCTATGTATAATATTTATAACTCAAAAAGTAAAAATAAAATCCACTTCCTAGTCTATTACGTGTCAGGACGTTTGTCGCGTAAGATGTTACGATTTAGTTTTAAAAAAAGTTGTCAATTGCTTCTCAGTGAAAATGTTAGATAGCCATTCATTTTTTCACCTTACTTTAGAGGATAAGGAATCAGCGAATTCGATATTTCACAGACAAAATTTGATAAATAGAGTAAACATAACATTAAGAAAGAACGAAAATTTGATGTTTTTACTTTCTTGTGCAAATTATAGAGAAAATATCGTAATCGTCAAAAAATTATACTATATTATAAGTATAAAAATATAATCGTCTAAAAACTATATCTGAAGATTATCAAAACTATAGATTATACGTCCGAACTATAGATTATCTGAAGATAATTAAAGCTATAGATTATACGTCTGAATTATAGATTATCTGAAGATTATTCAAACTATAGATTATACGTTCGAACTATAGATTATCTAAAGATTATTCAAACTATAGATTATACGTTCAAACTATAGACTATCTGAAGATTATCAAAATTATAGATTATGCGTCCGAACTATAGGTTATCTGAAGATTATTAAAACTATGGATTATACACTGAACTATAGATTATCTGAAGATTATTAAAACTATAGATTATACGAACTATAGATTTTGAAAATTTTCAACCTTTTATACCTCCTTGAGTTAAAAAACACTTTTTAAAAAATGTTTGTCCGTATGTGTATCAAATTTTAGACCAACTCCGTTCAGACAAAGGCTTACTTTCAGACTATTTGAAAGTTAGGGAACCTGATAATTACAAAACAAGGAGAACTAAATACAGAAAATTCAGAAACGTTGACATCTATAACGTTGACATCTATCAAAATTGGTAAAAAAATCTGTTGATCATCTGTTAGTTTGTATTTTTAGAAACATGTAAACGCCATAATCCAAAAATGCTGTTACTTAAGTGTATGAAATTTTGTAGTGATTTGAATACGAGTGCAGTTCTGTGTCAAATTTTTGTTTCAATAAGCAGGGAAAGACGCGTCTAAAACACCAATGTTTGGATATTATTAACCCTTATGTTCATTTTGTATAATATTGTAAATATTATACGAAAATATACGAATACCACTTTATAAAAATATACGAAGACTACAAAATAATTTTTAACCTATATACATCTTATTTTTCCAAAATTTTCATATCGCGATTTTTTTATTTATTATTTTTATAATGTTTTTTATAGCTCAAATAAGCCAACTATATACATTTTTTTGCTTTTCTTCAAAAAAGTAATCTTGCCACAATAACTACATGCCAAGAGTCCATCGCCAACATACTCGCCAAGAATCCCTCGATAAATTCAGTAAAAGCACTAAATTCAAGACAAAGGCTAATATTTCGCAACTACAAATATGCCAATGCCATACAAGATATTTTCTGTCATAATAGTTTTATTAGAGGGTTTACGAGAAAATTTCCAACTTCCTCTGGCTCTTCTTCCTTCTAATATATGGTTGCAAAGAGACTTTCTTAGTTAAGATATATATACATTAATTAAGATATATATACACTAACGAAATAGATATCTTACAATAACTATACGTAGCTTGAAATGCAACACGATATTTTAAAGCAAATTTGTAACGCAATTACCTTTTAATATTTAAGGACTCCCTTTGCATGGTTAATCCATAAAATTCTGGTTTTCTATATAGTTATTATATTTCAAATGTGATTGAACTTTCAGGGTTTCTTTTTAATTAACTATAAAGTTATGCAATTAATTTGCAAAAGTAGAAAATAATGTTTATTTATTCTAAGCTTTTATTTTTGGGGGGTAGGGGGTAAGGAAGGAATTCATCAAATTGATTTTATCTATCTTATATTATATTTATTCTATCTCTATTTCAAATAGATATATATATATATATATATATAATCTTACAGCTGCGCCTATTGATACGATTTTAACGATTTAAACTTTACAGTAAAGTTGTTCTGTAGCATAATAGAATAGCTATCTAATTTCATTTGTACCCAAAGTCAAAAACATTAACCTTCTTTTGATTCCATCAGTATGAGATGTTTTTTTCTTCTTAACCATCCATTTTCTAATCCCCAAATCAATTAAGTATTTTTTTGTATTAAAAACTAGCCGCCTTTGGCGACCAGATGGTTCGCCATGAGTAATGCGTTCTAAATTTTTAAATTAAGTCGCATATTCATTAGCCTTGAAGTAATTCCGGGCATTGATTGGCCTGAAATTAAAAATGTTTTTTTTTCCATGATGCTGCCAAAATATTTAATGTTTTT
The DNA here is from genome assembly GCA_026543055.1 of Argiope trifasciata. Taxonomy (NCBI): domain Eukaryota; kingdom Metazoa; phylum Arthropoda; class Arachnida; order Araneae; family Araneidae; genus Argiope; species Argiope trifasciata. The sequence goes on from JAPMOQ010059770.1 coordinate 2,991,010, forward strand.
TTTTAAAAAAAGCGAAAAAGGAAAAAAAAAATATTGAATAAATGATTTAGATGTTGCAAAGGATTATAGAAACCTTGGCTTTGCTTTTATTTTTTTAGAAACTATCACATTTTATAATGGAAAAAAAATAATTGAATTAATGATACAGATATTGCAAACGATTATAGAAATATGCCATTAAGTCGGGATTTCAATGCATATCCTGTCTAAATTTAATCAGGTTTACTGTAAATAAAGAAATATTTCTTAAATAAAGGATTTAGATAATGCAAACGATTATAGAAATCTTTGCTTTGCATTTATTTTTTTAGAAAATATCACATTTTATGTTTATTTTATTTTATCCAGTCACGTGCTAAAAGTTACATTTCTTTCGACTTGATTTACGATGATAGCTGTTTTTTTTAATTTGAACTTCCGTCATTGTTTTCTTTTATTTTATCCAGTCACGTGGTAAAAAAACATGGTTAAAATATTTCTTTAAAAATTCGTTAAAAATAGAAGCTTACGTTATAAATTAAAAAAACTGATACCGTTAGAATGCTAATTTTTTTTATCTTTAAATTGATGTAAAAATCATGTTTGTGTGATCATATTTTCGAAAGTTATAGCGGAAAAACGTCGAAATTTCGCTTAAATTTTAATTAATTCAAATTCTAATTAAAAATTCGAAAAAAGGGCTCCGAGGTGCACATTCCCGACCTCCAAGGTATACATGTACCAAATTTGGTAGCTGTGGGTCCAACGGTCTGGCTTGTAGAGCGCCAACACACACACACACACACACACACACACACACACACACATTGAGCTTTATTATAAGTATAGATAACTTTCAAGTTGCAATTTGCTTCAAAATCACAATTTCATTCCCTTATTAAGATGTATAAATGTCCCATTTTAAATCAACACTGTTAGGACAAACCTCGCAATTATGAATCGTGGTCAGATGAAGGGGACGGCATATGAGTTGGCACATATCCTTTCTAAATTTCCACACCATACCAGTGACATGACTCTTTCCTTTGTAATAAGCAATAAAATTACTACATTTCATTTTTAAAGATGTTATCTGTAAATAAAAACATTTTCTAGTTAAGTTTTATTTTCAAATGACGTTATATTTTAATATTAGGCACTATTCACCCCCAAGGGCATTATGCCCCACGATAACTCCAAAAACGACAAGTTATAAGCTAGATTGTTGTGTATAAATTCGCAACATGGCAATTCAGTTTGTTTTCACCGAAAGTTCTTTTCCAAAAGTTTTCTGTTCATACTACTATTAAAAATAATGAAACATAATGTTAAGAAAAAGGAAATGCTTCCAAATATTATATTTTCAAGAACCAAACAAATATCTAGTTCTAAAACTACTTTGAAAGATTATGCTAATTCAAGGTAATCAAATAATCATTTAGGGCATATCTCAATTTCGAATAAAAAGGCAGCGCTAAGTAATCCAGAAATTTTTCATAAACAAGAGCTAACTTCGTCGAAAACAACTTAAGGAGATCATAATTCCCGAATTTTTCTGCTTTGTCATATTGATCTTGAAATGTCGTCTTTATCAGATCATTTCAACCATTCAGAGCACATAGAGTTTGATTTTATGAAAAATTATAAAGTAGAAGATTCGGAAGACAGCAATCAAAACATTTCACTGCATAATATAATTAAGTTATCTCCATTTTAGAATCATAAAATAATGCAAAATGAAATTTTATTTGATCATGTTTAAGAACATTAATATTTGTACAAAATAATTATGTGCATAGCGGTTTATGCTCTGCGGTTTTCTTCGTGTTCTTTCGTCGAATTTTTTTTGTTCTTATTTATGATTAATTTAGAATTTTTGAGTTATGTAAAGCTAGTTTTTGTGTTATAGAATGCTGCTACGTTACTGAGGAAATGTAACTAAATTTCGACTTACTTTAAATCACTTAAAATTTTAATTTTGAAAACTTTTTTCTTAATAAGAGCCAAATATTCAATAAAGTAACAATATGTAAAATGTGGTAGCTATGAATCTAAAAATCTTAACTGCAGTTTTAGTTTAGTTAAGTTATAGTCCCGTTTAAAAGCAACACGAGGGCTATTTTGGGACGGACCTCATCATTTTGAACGACGCTCAGATGACGAGGACGACACCTGAACTGGCACCCCCCCCCCTCTCCACACCACACCAGCGGGAGGACGTTTGGCCCGACAGATTTAACGTGCAAGAGACCCAATCACACGACGGTTCTTCGGTGGAATCGAGTCTCGAACCTGAAACTCTCCGGTTCCGAAGCCGAGACCTTACCATCTTAACTGCAGAGAATTTTATTGCTAATTTAACGAAGCAATAAATATCTCAATCTTAAAATATCTCGCTAAAAATTAATTGAAGAACGTTTTATTTCAATTACTATAAAAAGTTAATCCAAAATGTCGAAGAGTCAAAATAGCAGGTATAAGAATTAAATAACACAATTACTATAAAATACAAACCCCTAGTTTTACATTAAAAGTCGTAAAAATATTGAATTGGTATACACAAATACAGAAAACTTCATCTATTTCACGACTCATTTCAGATCTTTGCCCTCTAATTTTTGTAAAGTCTGGCCTTGAAAATACTGATTTTTATAAGTGTAGCTTTTCACGATAGATTACATCAAATGTCAGTGACTGATACAATATGCATATGACAAGTTGATTAACTGTCAAGTAACTGGATATACCCTTCGAAACTGTCATCTTAAGTTTTTGAAAGATACAGGATTACTTTCTCTCTTACTATCTCATCGATTTATGTGAAAGGTTTCTTAGCTTCGAACATTCTGCGGAAATGCGTAGTGTAGATTTCTTGGATAGCTGATTTTTATTGACTGATACATAAAAATAATTCCCGAAATAAGTGGCGTACCTGGCTTTTACCATTTTCTCTCGAGCTTCAGAAGAGAAAGAGGAAAGGGAGTGTATATATATTAACAAATAACTTTTTTAACCCAACTGTATAATTGTTTCATTTAAAAAGTAAGGTAGCTGAAAGATTAGATTCAGCGCTATTTTTAACAAAAAGTTATTACAACCAAAAGTTATTCACAAGAAAAAATTAAGAGCTACTGAGAAATGAAAATTAATCAAAAATTAACACCATTAAAATAGGGATAGGCACTAGCATAAATATGAAATATTTCTGCCAGTTACATAGTACTGATATATATTTATATATCAATTACATATTTATATATTCATTTATTCGGTACTCTTATTATATGACACTAAGTTTACTAAAAGGAATTTAAAATAAATTTCTAAATAGTTTTCTTACAATTAATAGGTGAAAGAAGAATATAATAGAATATTAAACGAATGAATATGAATTCCATATAATACGATGTATGATTATGTATTACCAATATGATGTATGATTTCTCACATTTTTATTGAAGTCTTTTGCAGTGAGCTGAAAATTGAGTTGTGAATGCTTGTTATTTGACTTTAAAAAATATTTTTGTGATGGAGACATTTTTAAAAAAATAACATGTCAGGCTTTTTTTTTTTTTTTTTTTTTTGAGAATTAAAGAAATTTATTGTGGAAAGAAATTCACTCTAACAAACAAATAAATGAATCTGTTATTTGAATTTTAAAAAATAACGATTCCATTTTGTGATTCGAGCTTATTAGAGAAGATAACATTCCACATATTCGCTCGTTACTTTTGTGCGAATTGTTCATTTGGTTCTTTTTACTGCGATTTTTCATTATACATCTAAATGCAATGATTAACAATTTTTTAAAATAATATTATTTAATTTTTATGCACATCATTTCTTAAATACGGGAAAAATTAAAAAACGTTGTTATATATATATATATATATATATATATATATAAAGCTAAGCAAAAAGTAACACAACAATAATCAATAGAAAAAGAAAAAGAATCCTGCCTGAAAACTTCGTCAAGAACCGTGGTTAGTACTGTTTCTGTTTCGTTTAAATAATTCTTTAATTATAGTATTTTGGATTTGTTTCATTAATTGGTTATTTTTCATTTATCTTTCATTTTGTGAACTTTTAGCGTGTAATTCCGAATTGAGTTTTAATTTCGATTTCGACCTAGTTGGTTTCGTTTTAATTTTTGTTGACCAAGAAATGGGGTTTGATTGTTTTAATTATATATATATATATATATATATATAGAGAGAGAGAGAGAGAGAGAGAGAATTATAGGATGAAGATGGCAGGTTCGACGACATTAAAGATTTTTGATGCTGTTACGTAGTTTTATTTCATCACAGAAAAGCAGGCATGTATATGTACTAGCTGATAGCGACGAACACGTAAACACAGAATGAAAGACCGAGTAATAAGGGACAACTCTCGAACATTTTATATCGGATCTTAAATAGCTTAATTTTATAGGGAAAATCTTGTTTACAGTGCTTATAGACTATTATATTTCTCATCGGGATTTGTGAATATGAGACATTCAAAGCTGGGGAAACATAAGGATCTTTTTAATAAAACTATTTGTTTAAGTCAGCCACTTTTACCAATCACTCTCACCGTGGAATTCCCTGACTAAACATTTTTACAAAGCATTTCTTGAATTAGTTAAATAGATAACGTGGAATCGGATCAGGAAGTAAGAGAATATTTTTAGAATGAAGTTACTGTGGGCTAAATTGAGTTACAATTAGGAAATTAATTCAGCTTAAGAAAATTTTTAAAATATTATTATATGTGTGTTTGTGTGTGGGGGGTCTGTTTATGAGAATAATTCGAATACTTATAAATAAATTAATTATAGCTCAGATATATTTACACAACTTGTAGCCTTATCTAATAGCCGATTATATTCGGCAAAAATATCTTTTATTTGAATGCTGAATCTACAGATAAAACAAATATCAGTTGTTAAAGAAAGGGAAAATATTTACAGTCAACATTTTAGTTATAGCTAAAATCCGTGGAACTTTCTAGGAGATTCTTAACACCCAAAGCAGGTAGAGCAGACTGTATAACCGGTTGCGACAATAAGCCGAAATTATGCATGCATCCACTGATAAAAACCACTTTCTGCCGTTCAAAGTTGACCTTGCCCTCACGAGACTTCGCAGACACTATAGGCGTTCTATTTTTGCGATTGTATTGCTCGAACCGCGCTTTTATCTCTGGGGGAGTCAACCTCCCAAGTGAACTTTTGCCTCGAGGCACGGAGTGCATTGACTCTGTTCGGAAGAATCATCCATCTTAATCTGTCCCAAACATTTAACGAGTTTGTTGTAGTTAATAAAGAGCTGTCTAATTTTGCATACCTGAAATGGCATTAATGTCTAGCGAAATTGACAAGGTTGAAATACTGATATTTTGCAATTACAACAGAGATGGATATAATTTGCATGATTTTTGAGGACAATTTAGTAATATGAAGGATATTTCTTTGTCGCAGTAGTGAGAGATTTAAAAGAATCAATGGCACTTTAATTTTATAGCTCATTAAGTTTCCACTTTAATCGAAGGTTAATATGGTGCTTAACTGATTTAATGGCTGCGTCCTTCCCATTTCAAAAACAATATTTTAAAAGAAATGTTTTTATGTTCTTGTGCTGATTCATTGAAATCAAATTTCTTCATGTGGTTTTATAAAAAGAAAATAATTTCCTATTTTGAGTGCTAAATATATATATATAATTTCCTATATATATATATATATATATATACAAGGTGGCCAGAAATAAAACACCCCTACTCTGACCTCCATGGATATCGAACTACTCAGTGTAAAGGCTCAAAATTTTGTACACATACTATTCAAAATATGGGGAAACGGATTTCACGAAAAAAAAATTAGTTCCTGAAATCACCGATAGGTGGCGCTGCAAAACTGGAACTATGATCAAAAGACACAAATAATAATAAAAATTAAAATGTTTATGCGGAATGGAATGCTTCCATGCTTCCTTTTTAATTTTTCTGCCCCTTATGGAAAATAAAAATAGTAAAGAAGCTAGAACTCCCGTTGTAACTGCAATTTCATACTGTAACCAGAAAAATTTGCATAAAGCATGGTTAGAAGCCATGTTCTGGGTATAAAAGAAGTTAAAAGGTGGGGAATGTCATTCTTATTAGTGATGGCTGTCACGCTGCCAGAACGCGCTTTGCTTGTGAAGTTGTTTTACGAGAATAAAGGAAATGCTCCAGCAGCACTTCGAGAGTTTCGCCGACTTAAGGATTTGCGTAAGGGACCATTGCTTCCACAAGCTCTCAGGAGAATGATCGCTCGATTCGAGGAAACTGGACATCTTGGAGTTCAGCCTGGTCGAGGACGCAAACCGGTTCGTTCAGATGTCGTTGAAGATGTTGCCACCGGTATTGTTGAACAGTCAATGGATAATGTTTTAGGCTGCAGTAGTGCACGTGCAGTGTCACGACACTTGGGTGTTCCCTATAGCACAGTGTGGAACGTACTCAGAAAAATGGTGCATTGTTTCCCGTACAAAATCCGCCCTAATCAACAATTGCTGGCCACAGACAGGGAGATGCGACTGACCTTTGCATTGACATTTCTTGCTAGAGTTGAAGTGGATGCATCGTGGCCGTGGCAGATTCTGTGGAGCGATGAGGCCCATTTCCACCTCAGTGGAACAGTGAACACCCATAACTGTCGCATATGGGACAAGACAAACCCCCGTACCTTCCAAGAGATTCCACTCCACTCACCGAAAGTTACAGTCTGGTGTGGATTCACAGCCACATTCATCCTTGGACCGTTCTTTTTCGAAGAGGTTACTTCCAATGGCCTTGAGACATGTACCGTGACGGCCAACAGGTACAAAAGGATGCTCGAAACATTTGTTGTACCCCATTTGCAGCAGCGCCAATGCCTTGACACCATTACTTTTATGCAAGATGGAGCACCTCCACACATTGGACTCCCTGTGCAACAGTTTCTTCGCCAACATTTCACCACTGACAGAATAATCAGTCGCGCGTTTCCGACAACTTGGCCATCTCGTTCACCGGATCTTAATCCGTGTGATTTTTGGCTTTGGGGACACTTAAAAAACCTTGTTTATCGAGAACGTCTGATAACCTTGGCAGATTTGAAAGAGAGTATCAGTCTGCATGTGAGAAGCATCTCAGATGACCAGTTACGATCCGCAGTTGAACAAGCTGTCCACAGACTTCACATTTTACATCTTCAGGAAGGGAACCATATTGAGCAGCATTCCCTGCATCGATAACGTCCTTGTTTCATGTATGCTTGGTACTTTCAAATAAAATGTGTTTAAAACGTGTTTTTGTGTCTTTTCAGCATACGTCCAGTGGTACAGCGCCACCTATCGGTGATTTCTGGAACTAAATTTTTTTTTCGTGAAATCCGTTTCTCCATTTTTTGAATAGTATGTCCACAAATTTTCAAGCCTTTACACTGAGTAGTTCGATATCCAGGGAGGTCAGAGTAGGGGTGTTTTATTTCTGGCCACCCGGTATATATATATATATATATAACGAAGTGCATTAAAATGATTATTATTATTATGAACTATTATTCGAAGTTTCATAAGGGTCGGAATCGAATCATGGGCAAGCAGTCTTCAGGGTACCACGTTCTCAACGGTCAAAACCAGAGATTTTTTTAAAAAATTTAATTTTATATTTATTAAAATTTTAAATAAAAACGCATATTATAATAATTAAATTGCTTGCTATTATTTTACTTTAACTAATCAATGAATAATTCATTTCAAAGTTCAAATTTATTATTATTAAAAATAATAAGAAATAAAATCTTTTGTTTAAATGATTAATTAAAATTAATTCCCTTAAATTTTTCAATAATAATTTTTTCAGAGTAAAAACTTTTACAACATGTTGAAAAATAATTTTGGGGAAAACGTAAAATCATAAAATCATAAATTTTCATTTTTCTATTGAAACAATTTTTCTTTTTATATCGGTACTTTAAAAAAGTATTAATAAAAATCATTATTTCACTTTATTCTCTCTCTCAAAAAAAAAAAACTTATCTCATTAAATTTATGTCGAAAGCAAAAAGTTTTCTAAAAAAATTATTTTATTACTTTCTAGATTAAAAGACAGAAAACCAATATCATACATATATATTGGAAAAAAAAAAAAAAACCTTTCTTTTTTTATGGAACATATATACACTTTGTTACATGAAAGTATAAAAATTTTCCTATAGCAACATTTTTATATCGCATTTCTGAAGAAGATAAAGAATATTGTTTTGAACCCATATTTCTAAATCCCAGACAAATCGATTTTTCCAAATAAAAAAAAGCGAAACGGAAAATAATAGACAAAACAGAGTATACTCTTTTTATTGCTGTTTTATGCGATGTAATAAAAGTAAGATTTACAAGAATTTCGACAATAGTATTTTTATTTGTGACAGAATGCTTAAAAAATTAGATTTCTGACAATTCTATTAGTGCCATCCATTGGTGTTTGAAAAATAAAAGATTTCTTAAATAAAGATTTAAAAAAATCTCTTAATTATCGCACGCGAATAATATTTTTCTGTATTTTATCTCGAATGAAAATAACATATAATAATAGACAGAAAAAATTCAGACGATTTTATCATGTGAAAACAGAATTCAAATCAGTGTTAAGAAAAAGAATTAGATTATGAAAAAAAGTTAACTAAAAAATATAAAAATTGTCTTTTTTTTCTCAAAATAACTTTCTCTTTTACTTAATATAAATCCGAATCGACCTTAGCAGTTAATTACTGATTAAAATTTTTAGAGCATAATGATTAATAAGTCATTCAGCATATTATAGGCTCCCAACTTTTTGTTGTTATGCGAATATTGCACAAACGAGTGAATTGCTAACAATGATAGTTAGTTACTAATAAGTCATTTTAATAATAGTGAGAAAAAATTGAACTATTTTGCTTTTCCAAGTTTGTGTGAAAAAAAAAGTCTGGAAGCCAGAGCTAAAAAAAAAAAATGTGCTCAAAAATCAGAGCAAAATGTATTTAAAAAATCAAAATTAAAGGAATAAAAAATATCTATATTTTTTTCATTTTTATAGCATATATGTATTTAGCAAATAGCTTACTCATACTTTCATTATAAGTTTATGAGAAATCATTTCAGTACTATTATCAAATATTGGGACTGATAATGTCATAATAGATAAAATCCTATAAAATAAAGCACCACCAATATTAAATACTGAAATAAATATGAAGTTTAAGAGCTCATTCAGTTGTCCGTGTTTTTTACTAAGCCAGATTTTTTGTGAAAACTTTAAGAGTGAATCGATATTAAAGTATACAAATTTAGAGTATTTAAAAAAATCAATACAAGTTTTTCTCCTTTCTGTTATAATTTATTTATAGAAAATTAGAAGATAGTGAAGTGAAGAAATCCTAACTTTGCATAAATAAAAAATAACACTACGAGTCAGTACATTCAACGATTTTTAAGAAACAGAACATTTTTAAAATGTATAATTACAAAATACACATAGTTAAAGTTATAGTATTTTACGAGTTAATTAGTTTTAACATGATCTAATTTAATTAAATGTATAAATAGTTTTTAACTAATTTAGAATTTTGAATAAATGTAGTAAAAACTTATTTTTTAACTTAATTTCTATCACCGAATTCGTAATGAATTATGCATATAAATTCAACAGCAAATTTATTAGATTTATATATTACATTTTAATAAGCAGAGTAAGAAATATGCATACATATATCAAAAATTTCCAACTGTACATTAATAAGTATTCATATTATTCGTAATAAATAGTTGTGTAGTTACTAATCTTCATGCTTTAAAAAATAATAAATTATTAAAAAACGTATTAAATACCTTTTATTAAGATAATTTTTGTTTCGATGGTGATGGTTAAGTAATTTCCGAAGCACATTTTCATATATTATTTGAAATCAGTCTCTATCACTTTTTGGAAAATAATGATCTTCTTAAGTATAGAGTATTTACTCTGTACTTGACTAAATTCTTGAATATTCGTTTCATTTGATAAAAAATTTACAGTTCGATCCATCTTTAGTTTCTATTTCTTTGAATACAGTCGAAGAAATAGGGATTATCACTTCCATGATTGCATACCCTCGATAAAGTGCACAGTATAGATGCTAGAATTTTCATTTTTGAAGATATATTTTCTTTAGGATTTATAAATAAATATTTTTTGAATATCCAGATATTTCAGAAATATGTGAAAATAAATAACTTTATATTTCACTTTTTGACAAATACATTGCGCTTCCAAAAACACAACACAAGCAGCAGTTACCAGTAAAAACGGAATGCCGAGCACTACGTTTCTGACAATCGGATCATGGAGTTCCGTAAGTAATTTTTTGATTGATAGCCAAGACAGATACTTCACTATAAAATAATGATTTGCAAGAGGAATATTTGCAATAAAAGTAAATTTAATAGCTTTTTTTATTTATAGAGGAAGAAAGGATGGCAGGAAATGTGGCGCCAGATTAGATATAAACTCAAAAGATCATATTTATTTGCATTCATTGAAAGCACATAAAAGAAAAGAAAAAAATGAAATTATTACCGCAAATTTCAAGTTATCATGTGTGAACATTATTATTTTTTAAATTTTTTGTCTTAATTAATTTCAGTCATTAACCAGTTTAAACCGCTTTGAAACAATCACGAGACTTCTCTCTCTCTATTTATATATATATTAAAATTTTTCAATTTCAATTCATTTTTCTTTCATTTTCAATTTTTCTAGCTGTCAATCAAAGTTTTGGATTTAGAGCCGATTTTTAATTTTTTCTAAATATTGACGTATGCGTAATCTGGTAGTCTCTGATTATTTCAAACCGGCTCAAAATGACGTAAACTAATTAAGACAATTCGTAAGAATTCAGAAAATGTTTAACTTGGAAATCAAGTGGAAACTTTAGTTGGCAATAAATCGCCAAATGTGAAGACCTTCTGCATTATTTTCTAATGACCCTATTTTAATTAGTTGAAATTATCCCTGAAAAAAAATCTTTATCAATTAAACAAACAATGTTTTAATTTGTTGGTTTATTTTTAAAAAACGTTGAGCGAGCTAGGCAATAACACTGTGATTTCCAAGGAGGAAAACTACAGTTGCAGACGATAGATTATTCAAAAGCTATACAGTGAAAGACAATTCCAAAAGAAAACTATATTAGCAGAAGATAGATAATGGGAAAACTATACTGTGATTGTCGACTCCAAAATTAAAAAAGGAGAATTGCCTATTTAATGCCTATGCACTTTGAGGCTTCACCAATTTGTTGCCTTCACATTTTGTGGCTCCAAAAATTTCAAGCAAAACATCAAGTTTTCACATGATAAAAAGACAAACAGCATTTAGCAGTTAAGAGGTCAATAGTATTAGAAAAAGTTCCGAATTGAACTAGATAAGAACCAGGGATTAAAAATTAAAATATCTGACACAAAATTTATAAAATAGTGGTTGAAGTTAAGATGGTATGGATGTATTAAAAATTAAAAGTGATAATCATGGGAGAAAAAGAATTAAATCAGGAATTTACTATCTACTTGTAGATAAAGATGATATGAAACTCATGGTAATACAGAGGATTAGAAATTAAAGACACTTAATAAGATTGGATGAAATCGAGTTACTAGAAAGAACTTTTTGGCTAAGTCATTTGGCGCTTGAAAAAGAGGGAGAACAGAACTTAGATAGATTGATTTGGAAAAAAAGACTTACAAACTATTAAGGAGAAATATGGTAATATTAGCCAAGAACAAGATGGAATGAAAGGAGACCAGGGCTCATATCCGAAAAATGTTGCGTTAATGAAGATGTCCGGGTGGAGTGGTCTTCCCAAAACTTTCTCGCATCTATCTAAGAGAATTTGTATTTTATAAGCATTTTCCCCAACATTTGATACAAACTACAATTGGTATAAAATAACAGGTCAAATTTGATATGTTTACGTCTCTACTTTTTTGAGTTATCAGTTTGCATGTCCTTACATCCTTAGTAAATCAGTAATTTATCCTTACTAAACCAATGAGAGTTGAACATCGGTATGGAAAGTACATACCGACAGATGTACTTCCAACTTATCTTTGGGTTTGACTCAAAATTTCACAGGTTGATAAATAATAAATTTGTGTATCGAATTTTATCCATTTAACTCTCTTATTTTTGTAACCATCGTGTTAACTTCTATTCGAACATTCGGACAGACAGACTTCCTCAGAATAATTGTACTCAAAATATCACAGAAATATACAGTTTTGGTACAAAGATCATATGCCAAATTTATCCGTCCAACTCAAAGCGTTTTTGAATTATTTTTGTCACAGACAGAAGGACAAACAGATATAAATTTACCACAACTCATGGTGGTCTAAAAGTGAAGATTCGTCAAAATCCTCAATTCGTATTTTTTGACGGTTACAATAATTTCTCTATATTTTGTATAAAAGAAAGTAAAGAAGAAGGATACATTAAATGGGAATTAATGGTTATTTTTATCTATTCTTTTGGTTAAATTAAATTTATTTCTTTAGTTTTAAATTACGTGGAACAACGACGAGTTGCATAATCTATATCCATACTTATAATAAAGCTCAATGTGTGTGTGTATGTGTTGGCGCTCTACAGGCCAGACCGTTGGACCTACAGCTACCAAATTTGGTACATATGTACCTTGGAGGTCGGGAATGTAAACCTTGGAGCCCTTTTTTCGAATTTTTGATTAGAATTTGAATTAATAAACGATTAAGCAAAATTTTGATGTTTTTCTGCTATAACTTCCGAAAATATAATTGCACAAAGCTGATTTTTACATCAAGTTAGAGAGTTATATAGTGCAATGAACAAAAAATCGTAATAAATCACATAACTATAATAATATTAGTTACGTGACTATCTAAGTTTAAGTATATCTGGCAGAGAAATTGTAAAGAGACCAAGGTACGTAAGTATTTAATTGAAAATTTTAGGACGCATTACTCTTGGCGAACCAGCTGGTCGCCAAAGCAGTCGACCGCAACAAATCCTGTCGATAATGCTACGTTCAGTGGTGGCGGGGTGGTCGGCTGTATGCAAGAAGCAGAAGATCGTCAAAGATGGCTAGTGCGCAATAAACCTGCACTTAGCATGGATAGCATAGCACAACCACTTCCTTGGTTTGGAAGAGGTGGTAACAAAAGTAACGATACTTTTGCCTTTAACTGTCATTTTAAAATCAAAAATGAAATCAAAGAATGATGAAATAACAAAAACTTAAATCATGTTTCAGGGACAATCTATCCATACTAATCCAGTAATGATGCTTTGAGGCGAAATAAATATATTATGCACTTAGCGCTACTTACTTTCGCTAGGTCATTTGGAAAGCCATACAGGATAATTGAGGTATTCAACAGAATAAGTTTGACGCCGTTCCAACATATGATTATCTTTCATTTGAGCGCAAGGTATAAAACTCAAGAGTTCCATAAAACAAGCACAAAAATTGCATTAAAACTTTGTTTACGCTACATCGTTAAAAATGTGGATTTTTAACAATGAGTAATTGCTAACTTTCATAACAAAACATCATAAATAAAATTTCTTTATACTAAGGAATGCAGAAACAGATGTTTTATAGCTGGAAAGATTCGAAAATAAGAAATCCGATCGCATGAAAGGCAGAAAAGGAAGACAGCTGCTCTAAATCATCGTTTTTCAGTTGCTAATATAGTAGTTTTGAAGGAACTTTTCTATCCAATGCAGAAAAATCAATTAATATTTAAGCGATTGGCTCTAAATGTGTTGAGGCAGTTAATTTTTAGAATCTAAGTCACGCTTTGCAATTGGCATGCATATACTAGAAGTAGCTTGATCAATAAAAGTTCTAAGACCATAAAAATATGTGATTCTTTCATTGCGATTTTCATTTATGAATCTTATGCATTCATTTCATTAAGAGTCCTCTTTGAACCTAATTTTAATCTTTGTATGGCCCAAATTTTAACATTTTTCGGCTAGATTATATCTTTTTTTGCATTTTATAACACGCATAATATAAAAGGGATACACATATGAAAGTTTCAATATTTCTTTTAACTTAAAAAAATTAAATAAATAATATCAAATAATGTGCAAAAATTGCAGTGATGATGGAATCTTCTGAAAACTGAAATCATCTGAGTTTAAAAATCATACTGTATGTGTAAAATTAAATCATGCTCTGTGATTTAAAGTGATAAATAAAAAAAAATCTCAAATTTTTAATCTTATTCTGGTCAGATAGTTCCGAATTTCCGACCAGATAGCTGTCTAGGGTTACGTTACTCAGGGCATATAGGTAAGTCGATTAAAAGATGTTGATAACCTAGTTTGCGAAAAATATAAATTTTAGGAATTATAAAATATAAGGACAATATCACTTATAACTACTACTGATTATATTTATAACTACTGAATATCTGCTTACAAACATGTACTTCACATGCATTCGTATATCATAACAAGCAAATAAATAGGTGCATTTTCATAAAGTTACTAAAATAAATTAAATTAACGTAAAATAAATTATCAATATAATGTTAAGCGTTGAGATGTGAAACAAAACTAACCACTTAATTAAAAGAGGGTTCTCACAGAATGTGTATATGGCTTAGCATTTTAAAATATTATCAAATTCTCCACTGGTCCTGATCAAGTTAAATGCAATGTAATTTGCTTGCCTCAATGAAAATATAATAGACTAGCTACAGCGAAATTTGCTTATCGGACCTCTATAGGCATAGTTAGATAACTTGCACAGATTATACTTTCCATCATTTTCATGATGCAAAACTGATTTAATCAAGACTTATAAAAATATAGGAAATCTGATATGCTTTTTTCGAATCAGTCTGAGGAATATCAACTGAGAACTCATAAAATTATAAATTTCGGGAGATATGAGAATTTTATCAATTTCATGAAGCTTCTGGTCCTTTTCATTCAGTGGCTATCCATTATTAGAAAAGCAACATCAAAATGGAATGATTTTTTAGAACAGTAATCTAGATTTGGTTTGAATTAGTTCAAACAAGTTCTGCTCTCAGAATTCTACTTCTAATGATGGAACATAAAAAAAGTATAAAGAGCATAGAATGACTGAATATATTGTATTCTATTAACTATTTATCAAAAGAAATTAATTATACATTCAAAAATTAAAAAATGACTTGACTATATATTGTACAAAAACCAATGAATATATATTTAATGATAAAGCAAAATGCTTTTCGTGAGATCGAAGTTTTTATTAGTTTTATAAACAAAATTAGAAAACTATTAGGGTATGAATGAAAAGAAAATAGCATATGTATTCATACATCAGAATAAAACACATAAATTAATAAATTGAAGGGAAAAAGAATCGCAGTGAAGCGCAACAAATGCAAAACCAATTTTAATTTAGAGGAATGAACTTTTTTATTTCCTGCTATAAAAAGTCTTATAATTCAATCAATTAGGAAATTGTTTAGTTCCTAAATTAACAAATCGAGCAAAATAATCAAACAAGATCTTAACATCAAAAAAAAGTCTTCGGAAAAAAAGTTTTCTTCTTCTTCTTTTTTTTAAAAATAGCCTTTAAAATACTTTTCATAAAACAAATATTAATAATGAGCTTGCAATTCTTCTGATATCGATAAAATGGAAGGTGCAAAATACACGTGGCATTTTACAAAACAAATAATAAGCTGTTTTTTTAAAGTCAAATTTCCGAGGAAAATAAGATTCTTAATTTCAAAATAATTTTTAAGTTTTAAATAAAAATGAGTGCTTATTTGAATGGAAAAATAAGGCTTAATTGGATTATCGAAAAAACAAAATAAAATACATTAAAATAATCAAATTAGTACTTACATGCAAATTAATTTATGCATTTAGCAGCAAATTTTCAATTTCCTGCAGCTTCGAAAATTAGAACCGATACTTAAAGAAAAACCATCTTATCCAAAACAAAAATATATTTAAAAATGACGTATTTCTTCAAACTGAAACGATCAATCATCTTTTGCTTAAATGTTTTTAGTGCACTTCATTCATTTTAAAGATATCTAATCCAGTCAGTAAGCGAATGTTGAGACTACTTCAATCAAAGAAAAATGTCATGATGTACCAGTTGAAAAGGTACTTCTAAAACTATATTTCACAAAGGAAAGATTGTCCTGCTAATAAATAACTACTTTTCCATTGTTTTCAATAATAGCGATTCAAACGAGATGCTTTAAATGAATAATTTTTATGCAAACGATATTCAAAGTACTAAACGAAAAAAAAAAGATTCGATGAATTATTCATAAAATAAATCGAATTGTTTATGAAAATGATTTTATTAGAAGCCGAAATAAAATACATTTGGAATTAAAGCACATATAACCATCTTAAAATGATCAGAGTCTAAAAAGAAGTATTTCTAACATATTTAATATATTTTAAATTATTTGTAGAGGGATCAACAGAATTTTCTCCAAAACAAAAGTTGAAGTAATTTATTTAACCTTAATTTTATTTAAGTATTCTTATTTTTAATAAATCTAAAGAAGCAGGATTTTTTTATTTATTAAATTGAATATATGCATGGAATTATTCATAACATGTGTTGTATTATTTAAGACTTTTAATTCTATATAAAATAAAATACAAATAAGTATTAAAACGTAAAAAAATATTCTGGTATATTTAAGGAATTTTGTATTAAGTAATACTGATATTAATATTAGAATTTTTCAAAAAAAGTTGATGAAATAGTTTGAATTATTCATTGGGTGTAATTTAATCTCAACTAAAATAATATTTTTATTTAATTCTTTTGTTCACTTTGGATAATTATTTTCCCCAGATAGAAACAATTAAAAAATATCAGAAAAAAAGGTAGAAGGATTATTATTATAATATTTGACTTTTTTCACAAGATTCAATATTTTTCAGTTTATATAGAATAATTATTTGCATTTTCTGTAAATTTTGCAATTTGTAATTTTTTCTGTAATTTTTTTAACGAAGGGAATTTAGCCAAAAGAAAGAGTTTCGCTCGAAAAAGTTTAGTTAGGCAAAATTTGTTATGGTATCTTGCTACATATAAATTTGAAAATAATAGTAATAAATCTGAACTGAAATAACTTATTAAAAGTTAATTTAAAACTTGAATGTATTTTAGGAGACTTAAATTACTTTCTCAAAAAAGTTTTTTTAAATGTCATAAACGTAATACGATTCATTGGATTTGTAATAAATTCTCAATTTTAGAAATTTATACAAAGATATTTTTTCTTTTTTTGGAAATACAATGATGTGATATTAAAAAACAAGGTTATCTATCAAATGGATAATCAAGGCTGTAGGACAGGAACGTCTAAAAACTTACTATATTTATTTTGATTTTCTACAAAAAGATTTATCATAGTTTAAATATATTTTTAAAAATTGATTAAAACTTATAAATAAGATAGGAATTTATAATGTTGTATTACTATATACATTAAATATTCATGCTCTACTGGCCGAATCGTTTATCCCAGAGTTTCCAAATTTTGTAAATTTATATTTTAGAAATGTGCATCTCGGAGCACTTTAAATTAAAACTAAAATTTTGACGTTTTTCAGCGATAACTTCTGAGTGACATGACTTTTACATCATTTTAAAGAGGATCTTTTCAAAGATGCCAATTTAGTTGTTACAAAATTCTTTAGTCTAGATTTAATTAACCTTTAAGCGTGTTTTTAAGTATATTTCAAAAAATAATTTTCATTGTAGAGTGAAATTAAAACCATTTTCATTATTTTATGGGATATTTGACCGAAGGATTTTCTTACATTGTAGAAAGCTAAAGAACGATTTTGTTTAATATCTATGCAATTTATAGGATGAATAACATAAAGCTACAATATTAAAAAGATGATGAGACGGACAATGACAAAATTTAAAAGATAAGGAGACGGACAATGACAAAATTTAAAAGATAAATGAGACTGACATTTATGTTTTTAAAAGAGCTATGACGTCATGGAACTGGTTTCTATCAGAAAAGTTCATGTACACAATAAACAGAACTAAGTAACTAAACTTATTAAATCAACTTAAATAGCACGACAATGATATCTGGCAAGTTGACGAAATCATGGAAATGAAATTATACCCAAGCAGTCAAGCTGAAATTAAATATAATCATGAACTCCGACGAAATAGCTGATTGCCAAAGGCGATTAGTCAATAATAAAATAAACAGCAGCATACTGAGGACTAATGGTAGCTTTTATCGTAAATTATATTGTCAGCTCAATTTTTAATTGGGCCCTTTTGATTCGTCAGGGATTTTTGATACTCAAAACCCTTCTAATAGCTTTTAGGGGCATTAAGTTACTGCAACCCAAGTGATAGTGGCGTGGGGACAAGTGACGCAATTGACATATTGACAACTATGGCATAAATGGATTTTCTATCCTTAATTGATGTTTTTGGCTTAATAAATGCAAAGGGTACTTGACATATAGCATTATGTCCCTCCTCCCCAATTTAATTATATTTGGCTTTTAAAAGTAACTCTAAGACATTAATGTTGTGTCTTTAAAACTTCCAAAGGATTTCTCTCCTAAGATTGGTACCTGGGGTCGAAAGGTTTCTAAATTATTTTGTCACTACCTCCAAGGTGTTCAAATTCATTTAAAAATGATATGGAAAAATTAGTAAATTTCAATTACGCGAAATATCGGATTATGGTGGATAATGTTTCTTAAAGATTAAGGCTTCATTAAAGTAAAAATGGGTTCCTTATGGCGATGAGAATTTTCTTTGCTTTAATAAACTATCAAATTAAATTAAAATATTTCAATATTTCTTGGCTTTTTTTTCGATATTCATAAAGAGAAAAATTAAATATTTATATTTTTGAACAACACAGTAAGAAGCTGGATATCCGGCACTAAAATTCTTATAATCTAGTGTAATTTCAATACTGCACTACAATGGAAATGATACAGAAAAGTAGTTCGATTGCTTTTCAGCGATCACTTCTGAAAATAAATAATCTATACTAATATTATAAATGTGAAAATTTGGATGGATGGATGGATGTTTGTTGCTCAATCACGCCAGAACAGCTGAAATTCAACGCAAAGACAGGTTTTAGTCAGGAATAGATCATAGACTACTTTTTGTTACGGTTCATTGAGTGGTTCATTTTTTATTCATTAAAAAACTAACTTTCGCGCCAAAAAGTGGAGGCCGAATCCCGCAAAAGCTGAGTAAAGCTTCAGATTTTCCCCCCAACAGAGTTGAGGTTAGGCTTAGCATGATTTCGACCGATTATTACAAACGATTCTGTGTTTTTTCTTAGTGTTTGATGTATTAAAATCAAATTGTGTTGATTAGTCGGTCTTTCGAATTTATTCTGAAGTACTTTTAAATAAAAAAAAAAAAAACAGAAAAAAGGAAATAAAAAATTTCTAATCTCCATTG
Source organism: Argiope trifasciata (assembly GCA_026543055.1). NCBI lineage: Eukaryota > Metazoa > Arthropoda > Arachnida > Araneae > Araneidae > Argiope > Argiope trifasciata. The sequence continues at coordinate 3,010,505 of JAPMOQ010059770.1, forward strand.
CGTTTCTTCAACTGGCGTTGAAAGTTCAAGCGTGATAGTTGACAACTGTGTTTTTATTTAAATGAAAAGTTTAAAAATTATGTGCATAATATTGTCGTAGCTATATCAATCTAGATCAATAAATAAAATGGATTTGACTTGATTTTAAAGAAATACCAACTTGATTTGCTTTTTTGCTTTATTTTGGGTATACAATGTAAATAAATTGTTTTTACGTTGGTTGTGTGTTTTTATTATTAAATTATATTTATGCTAGTTATATATTTTTCGCATATTCTTATACTTTTAAATGTATCGTTTTTAGGTTAGTTTAAATTTTTCTATTTGTAATTATTTGATAGTTTTTCGTACATATATATCAAAATTTCTACTCGAATGGAGTCGCCGATAATAGCTAAATATCTCATATATCTAAAATTAGCATTACAATAACCTTCTATAAAATGCAAGCGACATCATCATTGATTATTGACATCATCATTATTGACATCATCAATTGATTCCCCCACATAAGATTTCCTTGAATGTCAAGAGCTAATAGCTGTAAAGCTAAGACTGCGAATTTGCATTACAGGGAAGTTATGGAATATCAAAAAGGTTATTTCAAGAGCATCCGTTATCTGTCAAGTGAACTTGCGAAAAAACTAATATCAATTAGTCAAGGATTCAATAACCTATTTTAAAATGAGCAGTTTCATTTAAATGCAACCCACATTTGGTAAAGCAATAAAAATTTTAATCTGTTCCATTTCAAACTAAAAATAAATATTTTTCACAAGTAAAATTAAAAGCGTTGAATTTGTGATCCTGATGACGTTAGTTCAATTTTAAAATGTCAACCATTTCAGAAAAAAAAAAAAAGGAAAACCAATTAATTCAATCTTTTGGGCTTAATAATGATATTCAATACACCAATTGAATTTTTTATCTGTTGCAAAACAGTTGTCTTTTTTTAGCACAGTTCTAGCAGTAGTTTCCCTTTATTATAAAATGAGCCATTTTAGAGCAATTAATGTTAAAGGGGAAAAAAAATTGATCTATAGCAGCAATTCTCAAAATAAAAAATAAATTTTGTAAATGCGACAATAAAGTATTGAATGATTAAAAAGAATTCTTAAAAAATATTAATATATTTATCAAATCAATTTAAGTTATATTATGTATTATGTGATATACAAAACTTCTTTGGTTTTGATTAAAATAAATAAAAATTTTAGAACCAAAAATAATAAAATAAAAAGTGTAACTTGATCGTCTTCAAATTGGAAATTGTTCTCAATTGAAACTGAGCCCGAGGCATTCTAGATGTATTAGGTTTGAAAATCATTGGTTAATAGTATTTAATATATTCATGTAAAATACTATTTCTTGACGAATTTTTTCTATGCTATGAAAAATAAATGTCTTTTTTCTCTAAGAAACTCTGAAATATTTTTGAGGATTTGAATATAATTTAGGAAAATGAAAATAATAATACTAAATCGATTTTGTTTTTATTGAAAAATACTATTTCTAGAAGAATTTGCTTAAGAGCAAAAAAAATAATAATAAATAACCTTTTCATTAAGAAATCCAGAAATGCTTTTGAACATTAGAATATAATTTAGGAAAATAAAAAAATAATAAATCGATTTTATTTGTACTGGAAAATGTTATTTTTAGAAAAATTTGATTCGATGCAAAAGAAGAAAAAAAAAAAGATATATTTTCCCCAAGAAATCCAGAAATATTTGTGAGCATTAGAATATATCTACTGGAAAAAAATAATAATACTTTTCACCACATGAGCATACGTTTGATCAAAAAAATTGTGATTTTGAATATATTCAGCTCATCGAAAAATAACAAACGTCGAATGATCCACTAACTTACATATATGTTTTAAAAATGAATTTATATTCGCCATGCTTTTATTGCAAGAAATAAGTTATACATTCTATAACAAACAGTATAAAGAAGGTAATAAGATGTTGTATCGAACATAGAAAATATATAATTATAATATTTTAGCATTTACCATTAGTTAGATTTTGTTTTTGAGCTAATTCTAAAATTAATTGCATCATGAAAGATATACGAATTTTCTGAGATGTGAAAAATGATGCAATGCTTCTTCGAAAATTTCCCACTTTTCTTTTTCAACCTTGCTTTTCAAAGTTCGTTTTTACAAGAATTGTTTAAAAGTAAAAAATATATGAACCGCACCCTAAATGTGAATTAAATCAAAGAAAAGTTAGAACCCAACTGCTAGTTGCAGAATAATATTTTCTACCTAAAATTTCTAACATCAATAGTCGAATTCATTTTAAATATAAACAGGGAGTATTTCTTACCAAATTCAAGGAATTCAAACTTTTCTTCTAAAAGTCGACGAATAGAAGTATGAAAGCTGACTCAAGCATTATAATTCTTCGAAAACTGTGCTAACTGCTGCAGAAGTTTCTACAATCAGCCAGGGGTGAACGCCGCTTTGAAATTTGTGTCCCCTTCTATTCCATTGTTGTACCTCAGAGGCCTTATGGGGGGAAAGATAGGGGTTGAATTTTGATGCAGGGGGCCGTTAGTTGAAGGGCATTTCTGAGTGACTGCGGCGGCTACGCGAATTACGTATTTCTATCAAAAAGGTGTTCTAGAAGAATCTAGATTTTTTGATTTTTTATAGGCATCCAGTACACCTGTACTAGCCTTTGCAAGCAGAAGAGAAAAAACAATGAATTGCGTTACCTTATGAAATGTAATCATTTCAGGGTAATGTTTTGGAAACATTTAAATTTTTAAAGAATATGCAAAATAAAAATTAAATCATCTGAAATTTTTTGTCAATATATATATAAAATAAAAGTTCCTGCTATGAACCGAAGATATTAAGATTTTAATTTATTCGATGCACTAGCGCAAACAGATTATATTTTTAGTTTTTCTCCTTAAGCTTTGATTTAATTTTAATAAATCTATGTGTTAGTTAAAATTAAATAAAATATAATAATATATAATATAAAATATATATTATACATAAATAAAAATATATAAATATATAATAAAACATAAATATAAATTAATGTATTATTAAATGTAACAATAAAAATGTGCCATTTTAGAACATTTAATTAAAATCATAAATCACGAATTTTTTCTCATTCAAACGCATAATTTCCTGCAATTTTTTCCCCCTGGAATGAAAGGCAATTGTTTCTCGAATTTGTCAGACAGAAGTAATATTATCAAAAATTATAAGTCTTCATTAAAAATAAACTGCTATAAAGAGCTTTTTTAAAACATGTCTTTTTGTCCTTGTTGCTTTAAAGTTAGTCCCATAAAAAGCAATAAAAATATGTTTATATAGCATGAATTTATATTTAGAATGATACGAGTTTTGAATATTTATGAAGACAACTTGCAGTCAAGTAGTGATAAAGAGAAAAGGGAAAAAAGAAAAGAAAAGAAAAGAAAAAAATTGTATATAAATGAACCACCATTAATTCTCTCCGAATGCGTACATTTTCGAAGATTCTGCATTGCTATTCCTTTTCAGTCTTTTAGGCTAAAAATAGTGCAGCATTTTATTTTACTTTCGCACTGATTACTGTTTTGTTAACTTTTGTGGAAAGATCCAGAAAGAATAATTAGAAAGTTCTAGGAATTAATATTTGGGAAACATTCCAATTCGATTATCTTAACAGTACAAGTTTCCTTCCGTTGACCGGACTCAAAGTTCGGTAACTTAATTCAAACTAGAATGTTGATATTTTTTTTTGCTTTGTACAAATTGACTAACAGAAGGCTAAGAAAAAAAAAACTGTATGCTAAAAAGAAATGAAAAAATGAAAAGAAGAAAAAAACAAAAAAACGTGTAAAAAAAACGAAAAAAAAAAAAAAAAAAGCAAATTGAAATCGAAGGGGGAAAAAAAAAAAAAAACTTTTAAATTAGCAACGAAATAAATTACCGTATTTTTCGCCTTATAAGACGCACCGGCATATAAGACGCACCCAATTTTAAAGGAGGCAAATCTAGAAAAAAAGGATTATGAACCAAATTCTGTAGTAAAATATTTTATATCAACTGTATAAAGTTAACAGCAGTTTAAGAAAAATTTTATGTCAACCATGTAACATACTAAGAGCTATCTTTACTCTCATAAACAGTCAGCAAACAGTGAAAGTAACAAAAGTAAGGCTGTCATGTTTTTATTCTAACCCCAAGAATTCCTCTTCTTCGCTGCTATCAGAAATGAGGAAGGACAGATCCACGCAGTCATTGTCATCACTTTCTTCCTCACTGGTGTCAAATAAGACGTCGTCTTCTGTTCCATCCAAGGCATTACTAATGCCACACTTCTTGAATGATTTTACAACAATGTCTTTTTTTACGGAGTCCCATGACCTTTTAACCCATTCACACACTTGTGTGATAGTGGGCCTCTTTATCCCTCCAGTAGGAGTTAGATCATGGTTCCCAGCTGCCATCCAGGTGTTCCACTCCTCTCGCATCAGAACTTTGAACTGTTTGTTAATAGAAACGTCCAGAGGTTGCAGCTGGCTGGTAAGACCACCATGTATCACAGCTATTTGGGTCTTAACTTCCTTAAAGTTCTTTTTAGTAGTTTCTGTAATGTGCGCTCTGAACTGATCAAGCACCAACAAGGAAGATTTCTTCAGAAGCCCGCCAGGACGTTTGGACCACACTTTGTCAATCCACAGCCTCATGCCCTTTTCGTCCATCCACCCTTTATCATGAACGTGCACGATGACTCCCCGTGGAATTGTTTCTTTTGGGAATGTTTTCCTTTTAAAGATCAACATTGGCGGCAGTTTGGTACCATCTGCACAGCAGGACAGCACAACCGAGTTGTGGATTTTCTCATGCCCTGAGGTTTTTACGGTTATGCTTTTGGCTTCTTTGTTATCTATGGTTCTGTTAGATGACACATCAAACGTTAGCGGGACTTCATCCATGTTCCCAATCTGGCTCATTTCAAAGTTGTTCTTCTTCCTCGCATCAATAACAAACTTATGAAAAGACAGAATCTTTGATTCGTATTCCTTTGGCATTTTTTGTGCAATTCTGGTTTTGGTGCGCATAGAAAGGCCAGATCTCTTCATAAATCTATAGCACCACGATGGTGATCCGGTGAAATCCTGAATTCCTTTCTCCACAGCAATGCGTTTGGCCTCATAGATTATCATTTTTGTTGAGACAGAAAGTCCATTTTGCCGGTGACGTGTGATCCACTCCTTTACTTTTACCTCTAACTCTGGCCACTTTGCAGTTGGTCCACGCAAGGTGTGCTTGCTTTTATCCAACTATTGGAGCTGATCCTCCTGTTTCCTCCACTCTCTTATCATTTTCTCAGTTGGAGGTGACCCAAAGTGTCTCTCCGCTGCTCTGTTTCCATGCTCCTTAGCAAATTTTATTACTTCCAGCTTGAAAGCAACTTTATATGCCAGTCTCTTCTTCTTCGACATCTTGATGGGGTGGTATGAAATATGATATATTTCATTCAGATATACCATACTACATATATCACAGCTATCCGCGCCTCCGCTTGCTCCCGATTGCTCCCGCACTGCGATTGGCTGAGCGAGGCAGAGACCGTCCAAATACAGTGCGAGGCAGAGCGGGGCTTCCTGGTCTCAGACGGCTCCAAGAGGTGGAAGGGAACGGAGTGGCCGAGTATTCCTGCGGTAAGGTATGTATGCAGAGGTGGAGGGGCAGCGGAGGGCCATGGTGGCCTTTTGTATTTGCTGTATAAGACGCAGGCACTTTTTTCCACCCGATTTTGGGGAGAAAAAGTGCGTCTTATACGGCGAAAAATACGGTACTTCGTTTTCCTTCTTCAAATCAGCCTTTTTTACCAACTTGTCTATATTTTGAAGATTCAGAATTATTAATTTGACGAATCAAATCATTAAAACTGCAAAAGTACTAAATAGGCTTATTAAAGCAGAGCCTTTTTGCAATGTACTGTTAAATGAAACTATTGAAGTCTTCTTTATTGGATGCATTATATTTTGAAGCCTTTTTGGTCTTCATTTATTTTCTTTTTTAGGGATTTTCATTTGTCAACTGACAGTAGTTTCATATATAAATCGCTGAAGCACGTACATTCGGTACAAGAGAAAACATGCTATAAATGCTGTAAGTACTTCGACCTCTTTGAAACAACAGATAAGGTACTTTAAAGAGGTCGTAAAAAGTAAATGTTGCGAAGTTCTAATCTAAAAAACATGACCGTCTTTGTGAAGAAGTAGTGACTAAACGATTTTGATCTTTTGACTGATTTTCTGATCTTTATCTTGGAGGTTACATATATTGCAGAAAAAAGGAGTTGGATACAAAAAAATAGATAAAAAAAGATAAAAAAAAGAAACTTACAATCATAAATTTCAAATTAGCATGTGAGAGCATTATTTTTTCAGTTATCATTTGTTTTAATTAATTTAAGTCATTAATTATTTTAAACCGATTTGAAAGAATCATGAGACCTCTTATAATAACTAGCTTTATATACTTATAATAAAGCTCAAGGTGTGTGTGTGTTGGCGCTCCACAAGCCAGACCGTTGGACCTACAGCTACCAAATTTGGTACATGTATACCTTGGAACTTGGAAATGTGCACCTCGGAGCCCTTTTTTCGAATTTTTAATTAGAAATTGAATTAATTAAAATTTAAGCGACATTTCGACATTTTTCCGCTATAACTTCCGAAAATATTATCGTACAAACATGATTTTTACATCAATTTAAAGATTAAAAAATTAGCTTTCTAATGGTGTGTGTGAATGTATAACTTAATGTATGTGTGTGAATGTATATAATTAATGTGTGTACACACATTATATAATTAATGTGTGTGAATGTATAACTTCAGTGTTTCAATGTATAACTTAAGCTTTTATTTTTAACGAATTTTTAAAGAAATATTTTAATCATGTTTTTTTTAGCACGCGACTGGATAAAATAAAATAAAATAATGACGGAGGTTCAAATAAAAAAAAACTATCATCGCAAAATAAATCTAAAGAAATGCAACTTTCAACACGTAACTGGATAAAATAAAAGAAATGTAAAATGTGATATGTTCTAAAAAAATAAATGCAAAGAAAAGGTTTCTATAATCGTTTACAATATCTAAATAATTAATTCAACAAATCTTCTTTATTTATGGTAAACCTGATTGAATTTAGACAGGATATGCATTGAAATCCCGATTTAATGAATGTCTTGAAATCCCGCTTATCCCTTATTTCTATAATCGTTTGCAATATCTGTATCATTAATTCAATAATTTTTTTCCCTTTTTCGCTTTCTTTAAAAAAAACATTTATATTTTGGCAACATCACCGAAAAAACCATTTTTAATATTTTGGAAGCAAAACCGATAATTAAAACTGACTGATTTATAAAATTAAAGAATATTATTAGGAAAACGCGTTCTTTTAGAGCTTTCCGTCCCTCATCTTAAAGAAAATATGAATTTCAGGTCAATCAATGCCCGGAATTACTTCAAGGCTAATGAATATGTGATTTAATTGAAAATTTTAGAACGCATTACTCATGGCGAACCAGCTGGTCGCCAAAAGCGGCTAATATATATATATCATGAAAATTTTTTGAAACTTTTATTTCAATTTCTCTAGCTGGCAAACTAAGTTTTGGAGCTAGATCGATTTGGAGATGAAAGAAACCCATCGTTTTTCTAAATATCAACACGTGCGCCATCTGATAGTCTCGTGATTCTTTTAAACCTGTTTAAACTGGTAAATGACTTAAATTAAGACAATTCGTAAAGGTGGGTTCACACGAGGCTTTTTATTGTCCGCAAACATTGTCTCTCTGCTGTTGTCCCGGCATTGTCCCCGTGTGAACACTTGAGACAACACGGACAATGTTTGTCCCGACGGGACAATCATTTGCCATTGTCCCGTTGTGGTCACGTGATTTTCCAAAAGTAGGCGTGATCTTCTATTGCGGACAATAATAAGCCTCGTCTGAACCCACCTTAAGAATTCAGAGAAAGTATAATCTGGAAATCAAGTTGAAACTTCAGATGGCGATAAAATCCTAAATGGGAAAACCTCCCTCATTATTTCCTAATAACCCTATTTCAATTGCTTGAAATTATCCCTGAACCAACAATCTTTGTCAATTAAACAAACAATATTTTAACTTTTTGTTTTATTTTTAAAAGAACGGGATTGTGGCATTTGCGCTCCAGTTATCATTTCCTACCCCCAGTTTGTAGGTTTACTGGAATTTTATTACCTTTGGCAGGAAAATTTGGCGTGGAGCGCATATTCCACTCGTGCTTTTTTTTCGGTGCCGTACCTCTTCGTTAATGACCTTTTAGACAGTGATAGATTACTTTATGATAAGATAAGATTACTAGGTGGACTCCCCCCCTTACCGTAAAAGCACTTAGCCCTCATAAATGAACTCCTTATCGTTAAATGGTTGAAATAGGGAAAATGAGAAAAAAATTCTTAACCCTTTTCTCACATAATTTTATTTATCAAAATATTTCTGTGCAACTTTTTCCGTAAAATGTTGCTATTAAACAATTTTAAAATACGTGAAACGCCTTCAAAAAATAAAAAAAGGAATTTATTTTATTTATTTATTTACCTACCTTACCTCAAAATTAATAACATGAATACGTTGGTAGATTTTCTGTTAAGAAAGACTGTTTGTTAAAATTTGATTTTTGACGTAAGAATGTTACAATTTTCTTTTTTTAAAATACAGCATAGTCTTGCGAGGAATTTCATGTTTTAATTTGATTATTTGTGTTTAAATTAATTTCATTTAATTTTTCGTGTTTGATTTATTTTGCTGTACTATAAATTACAGTTTCCGAATTAAAAATTGTAATATATTTATATTACAGACATACTGCTAAATTCGTTTTTTGTAAATCGCGAGAAACAAAAATCACCAAAAAAGTAACTACATATAAACAGCTGGTCCTAGATTTATAAAATTTGGTACATAAATAATTACTTCTTCACCAATAGATATTCAATAGTTAGAATCTTTTTCAAAATTGTTAATTTTTTAATTATTAAATCTTAATTTAAACTTAATCAATCGAAAAAGCCAATTGACAAATGTTTTGTCACATTAAAATTTAAAAGATTAACTTTCCAAAGACAAAATTTCCGTTTTCGGGACAATTTCTCTTTAGATTTTCTAAAAAATTCAAAATTAAATTTAGAAAAAAAATTTCTAACATTTCATTTTTATAGAAAATAAATTGAAATCAATTTTGGTGTTTTACCATGACGTTCCGTCGTTACTTTTTTAACGTTCAGAAAAAATATCTACTAACAGTAGTAACAGTTTTAAACAGTAACTTCAGTTAAAATTTATAAGAACTTTTTAATGGCTTATTTAAATAACATGATGTACGAATCTTTCACATGATATGCTATATTTGATGGAAATCAAGACTAACGACATCATCAAGATTTCAAAGATGAATGAATGAGTACTTTAATGAGCACTTGAAAATAGGAAACTATTTGAAAAATGTGACATATCAGATACTTTATATACATTGCAACTAATCCTAATTCGGAATAATATTTCTCTAAAACTATTTAAAAAATGTTTCTACAATTTCAAATGATGTCATAGTAACCGTTTCAAAACTTTTGTAAAGATTACATTTGAAACGAAAAAAAAAATCTTACGTTTTAGCGACTCATTCTGGAGAATTATGAAGTAATAGGAATCGTGAGCGCGCAATGATTATAATCAAATGAACAATGGCTTGAAAATAGAAATAAAATGCTCAATGCAAATTAAATTTTCACTACATTATTAAATTTAATTTCGGATTTATACCTAATTCTGTTCGTGATTAATGTACCTTATTCTATTCATTATTTACTTTACAATTTCTGCATTCAGTACGTCATTAATAAATCACTCAAATAAGCTGTAGATTTTTTTAACAAAATATAAATTAAACAAATAATATTTAAATATGAGGAACTTATTCTCAAATAGGTACTTCAGTTTCTACAAGATCAGATTCTTTGAATTAGAAAAGCATTAAAAAAATTTGTATGAGGAATAAACCCAAAAATTTTAGTTGAAAACAAGTAAAATTAATTTTGGAGGTTGCTTAGTTGCTACAAACATGCTCTTGTTATCATTCCCAATAGCCTTAATTCCGATTTATATTCTGTTTATATTCTGTTAATAAATAACATGTCTACTGCTAAATTAATTATATATATTTATCTTAAAGATTATGATAAAAGATGATGGCGGAACTGTAAGTAAACGCATATCCCTAATATTTATTACTAAGGCTCATTTTCTAAAATATTTGACAGATATTATACTTTAATGATTCTAAATTAATGAATATAAAATTATAGCCTTTATTTCCACTCAAATTTTGAACTTGTACTACATTCATGTTTAAAAAGATTTTTCTTTCTTAAAATGGATCATAAATATTTCATTTGTAGAAAAGGTTTATAATATTGAAACTTTCATTTAAATAGAAAATTTCTGTGACAATTTCTGTAATTTGAATTAAATTTTCTTCAGCGAAAAATAAAGCGAAGTTTTTTTCCCTCCTCATAGAAGACAAGCAAATTTTCAAATTATCATCAATATTTGAAATTTTTAACAATGAAAATAAAATTATTGCATTTATAATCTTAACCTTCCGAATTACTTGATTTGTTGGATATAATCAATGTAAAGTTATACTTTATACTAAAAATTAAAAAAAAATTATTTAATGTCTATCCTGATTGTATTATAATCAAAAAGAATTAAATAACTTGGGAAACTTGTCACTAAAAACTATAGACACATAATTTTAGAATAAATATTAATATATATATAATAAATATTATTATAAATATTTAATAACTTTATAATAATATTATAACTTTATAATAAATATTATTATTAGTCAAATATTTATAATATAATCGAAATGAATTTGAAATAATGTGTGAAAACTAGGCGCTAAAAATTATAGATATATCAAATTTTTAGAATAATAATTAATAATAATTGTTGCAGATATAAAAGTGCCAAAAATTGTTAATCTCATTGGTACTCATGTTTAATGTCATTTTAGTAGAGCTAAAATTGTAATATATACTAGCAAATAATAAATAGATTTCAAGAATTCGTTTGCCTTTTTCTTTCAATACATTAGTTAGTAAAGAAACCTACTTTTGTTTATTTCAACTTACTTTTTTGTAAAATATTCTTTAAAAAAATATTTCAGCTCATGTTGATTCGATTTACATAATTAATACTGCTTTTATATAGATAAATGTCTTACGTAGTCGGATAGATAATAATATTTTACAAATAAAGAAAACAGATGTCTAAAAAGACCATTTTTACTTATAAACTTGTATCTTAGATAGAATAGGGAATCTAATTCATAGGGAATTGAATTTTTAGATACGAAAAGACGTAAGTTTTAACTTCAAACTCAGGTTTTAATGATACAACTATATAAATTAACAACAAAAACAAACAAACAAATGTAATGAGTCAGTAAATGGATTGATTATTTCTTTCCACCCAACTATCATTTTTTTTTAGATTTTGTTTCTTTTGTAATGGTATATATTAATTAAAAAAATAATTTAGTTTGAATTTGCTTAATTTAATAGTATTTTCAAAATAGCAGAACTAAGGAAGATCTGTCATATTTGAATCCCCTAAACAGTTTTTAATGAAAACTGATTGTAAAATAATTTTGATAAAAGAAAAACAGTAATTTTTTGTAGTTTATTTGCCTTTAAAAATGGAATAAACTTTCTGAGAGATACTACTACTATTTATTATACTATTCGTTAATATAGAATAAAACATAGCCTATTAAAATTGTTTCATCGATTCAGATAAAGAAAATGATTCCACAAATTACACCACTAAATTTTTAAAGCTCAATAAGGGAAATTAGGTATCAGTATAGAGAATCTGAAAACAAGTTTGATATTTTATGAACTGTAGCATTTCCTTTTTTATTCGTTTGTTCCTGAAAATATAAAAGCACACAGCCTTGATTTTTCTATTATTTGGAGAAGAAAAGACAAAAGAAAAAATTAATAATTAATATTTTTTTATTAATTACTACTTTTTTTGTTTTAGTCTTTTCTAATTTCAAATAATGATAATGTTTATAACTTTATAATAACTTATAAAGTTCTATTGTACTTCTTGAGAACTACAATAGACCTCTTCACATTCAGGAAATGATTTTAATTCCAATTTAAGCTTTTTTTGAGGAACTTTAACCCCCTCCACCTCCCCTCCAATAAAACAACTTAGTTTTATCTATAAATAAAATTATATTATAATAAATACTAAACTCTGGTCAGTAAAATGTTCTCTCGAAGGATATGTTTTGTTACTTAATTTCAAGCGATTTAAATTACATTCTTACTTTGCTACAACATATAATATTTGTTAATTTTCATTACATTTTTTAAAAATTGAATAGTATTCTATTAATTAAAGTGTTTAAAAATTTGTTCCAAATTAACGCTTCCAATACCTATGCAGAATTACTTAATATTACTTCGGTATATGTGATTGAGTTCATAGGACACGAGGACCGGTTTTTTAAATGAATCAGCGAAGATTTATCAAACATTCATAGACAAAGTTAATTCATTACTTATATCAGTTATAATCCCAATAAAATTAACTGAATCTATCGTTCCTATACAATCAATTTTTGTAGAAAATTAGACTAACTCAAGAACTTCTAAAAACGACAGCTCTAACATGCGGACAAAAAACTGCCAATGGCGATGAATTGTCTTCATTTTTCCAAACTTTAATTTTTTTTCTAATCAATGTTTCTATCTAGATTAAAGCAACATTTGTCTCACCAAACAACAATTATCAGAAAGAAAAAAAAATTTGCATTAGAAATGGCCTATTTGTTTGATTTTAGACGTCGATCTTATATTCTGTATGAATGCCACTTATTAAAGTTGAAGTATTCTCAACCTTGTCTGTTTTAAAATGTTGAGCACTGGACCACCCGTCCTTAATCTAACAAAAAGGTAACCTGAAAAATATAGGCAAATGTAAATTTTTTTCATCACATATATGACACTTCCTTCTCAAGATTTCTCTTCGTTTGTTCCTACAATTTTTAATAGCTATACCACAAAGCCCATTAAAATGTTTGGAACTGAAAACGACATTGTATTTTTCTAAAACTTGAAAAAAGCATTACGATTGCTTACTAAATAAATCGTCATCATAACCAAAAGTTTCTTTTCTTTATAAAGACCTTGTGTAACTGTCGAACAATGAAAGTAAACAATGCTATGCGCGATTCTTAATTTTTTTGAAGTCATAATGATTGGATAATGTACAAGTTGCATTCCGAAATTAACACATTTGTGACCATTATTTCGAAATTTAAAACTAAGCATATCTCTCAAAATTTTCTGGATAGCAACGTGAAATTTTGTACGTATAGATAAATATAAGAGAAAAATTGTACTAATTTATACTTGAAATTATGATGGATATATAAAAATTAATTTTCGTGCAATTGCCTACCTTATTTAATGAAATTTTGTAATTCGAAGTGTTTAGATGCAATATTTAAAAAAAATTTCTTAGGGCAACCTTTTGATGCTTTATTAGAAGAAGAAAAGATGACTTTAGAAACCATGCTAACATAGCTGCAAAATTATTTTTATCTTAATGCCTAATATTTAAATATTTACTATTGTAATTTCTCAATCTATATAAATCTATAGTTTTGGCAAAAAAATTTAGGGGCGAAAAAAGAACGAATAAAATGTAAAGTAATATATTTTATTTTTAGCTTTCTTTCATATATAGATTTAAGACAAATTGAAAATTAGTAATAAATCATTGACAGCACTTTTAAGAAAATAGGCAGAAATTTGTTACTACATTACCTGCGAATAAAACTTTAAATCATGATACTGAATCTGAGAATTAAACGTTTTAATGAAGAACTATAGATGCATTTACATGTCGATTGATGGTACATTGGATTGTGTATAATTGTCTGACGGTAAATTAGCTAGAAAATGAGGTATCATATTTCAAATTTGAAGGAATATCAGTAATTATCAACATTTTCTTATAGAAATATTTTTTCTTTCTGAAAATTAACCAGCATTTATTTTCTGAATTATTAATATGATTCCTATCTTATTTCAGACAAAGCGCTTAATTTTTTGCAAAAAACAGCTTATTTGAAAAATTTTAACATAAAAAATACATTAGCTCATTTGAAGTAAAAGCTTAGGGAGTATGTATACATACACGAATACATAAATACAAATTGAAAGAACTAAGCATTACTGATATCCACTTAAATTTCCCTTTAAAGCAGTTTCTAAGGTTTTTTTTTTTTTTTTCATTTTGTTAAAAAAAGTTAAGCAGTAAGAGATATAGAGATTAAAATCCCCATAAAAATAAAAATTAAACTTCACTTTATTAGATGAATTTGTATAACGCACATCAAAATTATTAATGCCTTCTGTGCGAGAAAATTATAATCGTGTTCCTTTATCATAAATTTTTAAAATGAAATATCTCACATTTCCTTTATTACTTTAAACTCTCGTCTAAAACGCAATTAAGGGTAGACAGCCGTTTTCCCACGGAAGCTTCGTCTCGTTTTCAAGGACATGGAGTATCATTATTACTCTGAACTGTGATTACCATTTGGCGTTCATTGTAAAATCGCCAAATCTTTCATGCAAAGATAACGGTGATAATGTGACAATCCTGAGCGTGAATAATATCTTTTAATGACATGGGGGGTTAACTGGTGGAGCGCAAATGCCACTCAACCAAAAGAACATGGAGTGAGTTAAATAATAAAACTGAGATTTCCAAGGGAAAAGCTACATTAGCAGACGATAAATAAAGAAAAAAAAAATACTGTGAAAACTGACTCCAAAATAAAACTACATTAGCAGACGATAGAAATTTCATAAGCCGATTCCTAAATTTAAAAAAAATGTGATGAATAGTCAATTCCTAAGCCGATTCCAATTCCCTGTGAAAGCCGATTCCTAAATTAAAAAAAAATGTGATGAATAGTCAATTTTTTGCCTTCACATTCTAAGGCTTTAACAATTTGTTACCTTTACATTTTGAGGCTCCAAAAACCTCAAGCGAAAGTATATCATGTTCTTACATGATAAAAATAAATAAAAAGAAAGAAAAAAATTAAAAAGTATACATTATTTATGAAAATATATAAGATAATCAATAATTCATGAAATTATGAAATAAAAAGCGCTGGGAGATAAAAAGAACAAAGTTTTTTACTTTTCAGATCAATTTATTCGGATTGGTTAAGCATTTTTATTTATAATATGTTTAATAATATTTTTCTGCCTCGGCGCAATAATTGCTTTTTATTTGAACGGAAGGCATTGTCGTTGAGTATGACGTGTAACAAACTTCTCCAATTCTGTCAGCTTCTATTTTCCTTATCTTTGAATAATAATTTAGAAATGATTTATAATTGATGATTTAGCTGTGTCATCTCATTAACATTCTTTGAGTGCTTCTTTAGAATTGCGAAAGTGTTTCTTGTGTATTTTCTCATGAATATAGAATGAGTAGAACTCTTGAAATTCAAAGTAGATTTTATTTTTATCATATTAGTTGAGTTTATATTTTTTCTTGTGCAGATAATTATGAAATTCTATTATTAGATTATTTAGTTCTGTATAAATTAAAGGGGATGGGAAGGAATTTTTACTATTTAGTCTTTGAGAGGTTGAAACAAATTTAGTGACAGCGATATAAATCACTAAATGTATTAAAAAATGTTCTTTTAAAAAAATTAAAAAAATAGTTAATCCCTTAAAGAATGGAAACATTCTTTTTATTTTATAATACTGGAGCATGAGTTCAGAATAAAAGTCATAACTTGATGAGGCGCAGATAGAAAAAGTTTATGTAAATTGAAATCGTAAAGCACAATTATAATCCATTTTAATTTTCATTCAATGAATGTTTGTGGAGATTTTCTATGACGTCCGCTGTGGCATCATAGCTTTTTTGTGACTCACGGTTTTTTATTCTTTTTTTTTTCATTTCCTGATTTTTGATAAAAAGAATTATTTCTACTCTTTAAGACACAGATAAAAAGCGTTTAAAAAATATATTATATTTACTAATTTCGGGTTTTAAGTCTTTATTTCTTAGGAAAAACGGCGTTAAATGTCTAATCCATTCACGAAAAAGAACATGGTTACACTAACACTACAAAGCCACATGCAAAATACTATATCGAATATCGGGTGATTTTCTTCTATGTTCGTAATTTAAATTTCACTGTGCATAACATTTCATTGCGAGCTGCATAAAATTTCATTGTGAGGAAAATTGCCTTCTATTATACTCTAAATTTCTAAGAATATATAGTCCGATTCATTCTAATTTATATATGATATAATTCAAGTTAAATATTAAATACTAGAGGTGCTCGCTAATACTCGCCAACCCTCGAAGGATTGCACATATATCCTCCCAGGTTACAGAACAATCCTTGCTTTCTTATTTCGCTACAATGAGGATAGAGCATTCTAGAACAATTATTGTAAAATACAATAATATGTGAGCTTAATTAAAACACTGATTAAAAATGATTTAATTTAAATTGGAATTGAATAAGATATATTTGTTTTGAAAAAATCTTAATCTTGACTTTTGCAAGCATTTAAAAGACAAATGAAATTGGCATAAAAAATTATGAAAATGCAAATTAAGGAGATGAGAGTTTCAAGTTAATTTAAAGATAACCCTAAAAACTAATTATTTACACCTAACTGCTAGGAAATTGTTCTGTAATATCTTAACACGATTACAAAAAGTTAATTTTGTGTATTAATAAGATGTTTAAATTAATTCCCTTTTGATGTTTCTGCTTTCATTAACAAAAAGCAGCACTTTTTTTGCATTTTTGTTTAAAAAAGAGCTTAAGACAACAAATTGTACAGACAAATGAAACAAACTACGGAAATCATTAAACTGGGATGGAAATGTAGAGAACTGATTTCCAGATTAACAATATAATAGCAGTTCCATAAATAATCACTTCATTTGTATATAATGGGATTCTCTAATACAAATTGATAGATATTTGAAACATCAATATAATCATAGATCAAAATATAAACTACATTTTGAACAATCTCATTAGTGCTCTACGAATATTTTCAGAACTTCACTTTAAACACAACTGCTTACCTCCTCCGTGAGAGATGTACCATTGTGTCGCTTTCGAATGACCTGGTGCGAGATAAACCAATATGTAAAAAAGAAGCTTGTGAAATACCGAGCACCTTTTATGAAAAGGCTGACCTTGAGATTTATTTATGGTAAACGAAAATGCCAAATGTACCAGGAAATTTTTCCATTTAGATCTAAAATGTATATTGCTATTTGATGGGATACAAGTATTCTGGGAATCATGTATATTTCTTTTCAATCTACTATTTCAATATGTTACATTTGATAGTTGCGTAGTATTGGTTTCACTAGAATCAGATGTATAGAGAGGAATATAACCAGCATCTGACTTGGTTTTGCTATATTAAGGAGAAAGTTATATGTTTAATCATAAATATTGAAATAATATGATTCATTTCTACTTGGAATACTTCTTTTTGCTGTCGTTGATGCGAAGATTTATGTAGCATTGTATTCTCGAATATGTGGCCAGTAATTATAAGATTCAGGTGAATTGGAAAAGATAAACTCTTTCAGCAATTCCAGAAAATTGGATGAAGCCAACAAATCCACCTTGTAATTTTGACAATATTGGCTTATTTGTGAAATATATATATATTCTAACATTTAATTTAAATCCAAATTAATTTCTAAAGTTTTATTTTAATTAACCCATAGTAACTTCCTTCTAAAACATTCTTTTATTTCCTGATCCGATTCCAACTTATCTACTTAATTAATTCAAGAGACGCTTTGTAAAATTGCAGAATCAGTTAAAAGTCAGATTTCACACGCTCCGAGTGAAGAGCTAGTAAAATGCCTAATAGGAAAATTATTTTTTAAAAAATTCCTGTGTTTCCCCTTCTTTAAAAGTCACATGTTCAGAAATCCCTATGAGAATCATAATAATATATTGGCTCTATAAACAATATTTTCTCTGTTAAAATAAGCTATATAACACGAGGGGAAATTAATTTCTGCTCTTTTTATCACGTCTGTTTGTCCACGCTGCTTGCAAATACGCCAGCCTTTCTCCGGAGGTGGAATAAAAAGAATTTTAAAATGAAAAGTCTTCTTCAATGTCTTCGAAACCTGCCATCTGCTTCCAAAATTCTAAATCTTTCCACACATATACATAAGCACCTCAGTATATTGAAACAATTTATTCTTTTTTTAGCACAGCTGAAATTCGTGTTGAAATAATAAAGGCAAATAGTTGCAATACGCCTTAAACTGAAATGTAAAGCATAGCAGCATAGAACAAATTCATGGATGCCTTTAAAATTGAAATTCATTCAAATAATCAAGAAGATCTCAGAACGAAAAGAAAAAATTATAAAAAATAATGGTTATTTTATTTACTGATATATACTTCTGGTGACAAGCTGGTTTGCTACTATTAATGGTAGAAGAAATTTCCAGTTATTTGATGTAATTTAATCTCAGTAGCTTCACCAGAAAAATATTTTTAAGCTCCAAGTTTTAATATGCTTGTATAAATCTACTACTTCAAAGCCTTAAGCTGCTCTATTCTTTTTATTATGCATTTTTCTTATTTCCTATCACCTTCCGTAAAATTTATAACAAAATGGACAACTCTGTTATTTTTTCCCTTTTAACAAACTAATAATACTTGACATAAAAGGTAATGAAATTTGGCATTTTTCTTCATGTTAATAGCATATTTTAAACAAAAATTTCAATCTTTTATATTTATTCTCCCTAGAATTAAATTCTATCACTTAATTACCTGAAATATTGTTTGATAATAACAATTTATGTTAAAGACAGGATATTAATTGGGATTGTAAAGCAAAAACAAATTATCTGCAAACTCATTAATGACTTTTATACTGATATATATAGAATTTTTATATTATTTGAAATATTTAATATTCTCTAAGAATTTTTACAATTCTTATCGAAAAATGAGAAAGAAAAATATTTTTCAAAAATTGATTAATACAGAAAAAATACTTATAAGGCAAAATATTGTCATCATTGAAAAGTTATATATTTTTAAATTTTAGATGTTGAAAAATTCATTCTTTGGTTTGTATTATTTTTGGAATTTTTCGCAGAAAAAAAATATTTTAATTAAAATTTCAAAAATATCGTTCTGAGATTGCATTCCACAATTCAAAATATATATGTTCCAATTTTTAGTACCTCTAGGTTAAATGGTCTAGTCTGTAAAACGCAAACAAACAAGTTATGCATACATCTTTACTATAAGTAAAGATCAAAAATGAAAAGGCAACTTTTGTATTCCAAAAGAAGTTTCTTTTTTCAAAAAGATATCCAAACTGAATTAAAAATCTACAATACAGTCCAGAATCCATCTCTCTCTCTCTCTCTCTCTCTCTCTCTATATATATATATATATATACATATATATATATATTAATCGTTTGCATTCTGTCATGTCTTTCAGTTAAATGCATAGAGATGAAGAATGCATTTTTTGGGTTCTGCACAAAAGAATTATTTACATAGCTTCTATTTCATATTAATCATTTTATTCCAAGATTAAATATTTAAATTTTTATTTCCAATTTCGTAATATGCATTTTCAAAATAGGATATCGAAACAAAACTTACAATGCATCTTTCAAACTTTCTTTATCATAATTCGATTGCAACTTAATTTCTTCATAATGTCGCTTCACTTACAATAAGAAAATGTTTCTTACTTTTTATAACAGCTTTATTACTGTCTTACTTTTTATTTTTATTATTTTGTAACTTTTAATCTTTAATATATTTCATAATTCATACTTTTAAACTAAAGGTATCTAAAAATTACAATTTCACAAATTTACAGATAGCCGCAACTGAGGTTTAAGTCTTTAGCTAAATTAAGGATTTAATTAAGAATTAAGAACTCTTAAGTTATTAAAATACTCTGTGATCTTAAGGAACCAGGATGACAGAACATCTATTGACATTAGAAATTTTGAACATCAATAGGCGTTCAAAATTTCTAAATGCCTGCATATGTGGAATTGAAAGAAAAAAATCCGTCATAAAATTCCATTTTTACAAACATGGAACATAAAGCGATTAAGAGCGTTTCAGAAAAAGACGATATCTCATTTTTTTCAAGGGAGGGGGAAACTAAACAAGGAAAAAAAGAATTGCGTGACTTCCCATTTATATATTAAGCAGTTAGAGCGTTTAAGAAAAAGGCGATAAAAAAAGTCATTTTTGCATGGTGTAAAAAAAAAAAAAAAAAAAAAAAAAAAATTAAGCAAGGAAAAAAAAAATGAACGACTTCTCATTATTATGCCTTTATTTAAAAGTTAAAAAGTATTGCTTTTGGAATCTGTGCATCTATAAAGTCCTGGGGGTATTTTTAATTTTACTTACTTAAAAAGGAACAAATTAATTCTTTTACAGGCACGAATTGTTTAACAGTTATTCATTTTATAGTATCCGATTCGTCAATGAAAAAATCCATAATTAAGAAAGTATGCATAATAAGACTTTTGCGTATGTATTTGCTTTGTATAATTTGTGGATAAAACCATTCCTCTTTCAAGCACACGACTAAAACTCTGACTTCAAAGATTATTATTAATCTATATTCATTAGATTGTATGGATAATTTTTTAAAATTTAAGTTACGTTCATTAATTTTTTTCGATTATTTGGAATTTTATAGATGAATAAAATGTTCAAATTGTTTAAACGCAGCAAACAATTTGGAAATACTTATCCTTTTTTTTATAACTTGGATGATTATCTGGTCAATAACACATATTACTAAAATGCGTGTGTTTCACTGCATGAGATACATTTTTGTTCAAAAGAAATTGACATTATTTAACCTAAAATAAATCATTTTTTTGGAACAGGCTTCCCCTTATACAAAATTTTAACTATTCTTAAATAGATTAGGCTATTATGAATTAAAACAGTATTCAAGTATTTTATTGCAAAATTCGATACATTCTGATTAATCAGATTAACGTGTTTGCTCATTGTGAGCAATATCTGCTTCTTAGTAACTCGATGTATAAGAACGAAATCTCTATTGCAAAACTAATTATAAAAAATGGATCCTGGACGAAGACTTGTTAAAATTTTAATCTTCGTTTTTTGCTTCTTTATTTAAAGCCGAGGTTTAATTCTTTATTCTAAGAATGACCTGATTTCATTTTTAAAACATAAAATAGAAACAGAAGAAAAGTAAAATAGAAAAAGAAGACATAAGACTCCTAATTGCATTTATTCATTCAGTCAATTAACTAAATTACTCAAATATTTTGAATTTTTGCTGAAAAATTAATTAAAATAAGGAAAACCGATGATGAAATTGAAAAAGTTAACTGGTTGAAAAATTCTGAAGATACAAAAAGAAACCTAGGCATTATCCTTTAAAAATATAATCGTGAAAATGTAGAACTTAGAATAAATCCAATTTATGATCGTCGTCAGTTAGTTTTCAATGTTATCAAAACTATACAATAATATACTACCGATATTATATGCGATAAATGTAGACACATCAAGCTGTATATTTAAATGTAATATGTAGAATTTTTCACATAACTCGTCAATCAGCGGAACGGATAATGATAAAGAACTCTCCAGAACAATATTTGATTATTCATATTGAATAGATGGAAGTATATTTATTTAAATAGAAACATTTTTTTGGTTTTTGTTAACAAATAACTTTATTATTTAATCTTCAGTTTTTCATTTTATTTTCATTAACAGTAACAAAGCTCGTTAAAAAATTTTTAACCGTTTTTTAATTTTGCAAGGATTTGTAAATTTAAAATTATATTTCATTTATAAATAAATTACATAAATTACTTAATATTAAATTGATTTTTTAGGAATTATTTCGCTAATTTCTTTATTTATTGATATTTTTCTAACTGGTGCGTAGTAAAAAAACCTTTTATTTAAAATAAAAATTTACCAAATGAAAACTTATTTTCTATCAAATTCTTTTAATATGAACAAGAAAAGGTTGTTATTAAGTTTCAAAAGTTAAGATTACGGAAGAAAATATACATTGGTATTTGAAAAAAAAATCAAATCTGTTTTTTTAATCACTTTGAACAATGATGGTCAAATTATGCTCTACTGAGCTAGATGAAGTTTAATTAGAGGCTCTATTCAAATCACTGCAGATTTTAAATAATTTTATAAAAATTAGAAATTATATTATAATCAGTTTCTGACAGACTTGTTTTGGTGACGTTATTCACGGCATCATGCATATCTCATTTATCGAAGAATTTTTAAATACCGTAAACTGAGACAGTTTTGCTACATTTTTTTTCATTAAATTATTTTGTAAACTAACAGTGTAGGAAAATACTTTAAAATCATTATAAACAATTAGGTTTGATCTTCAGTTTTACATCCTTTGAAATCATAACAATTTGAATAACTATTTATAAAGCTTTATAAAATTAAAAACAACATAAGCAATGTTATTCAATAAATGGGCAACTTTGCCAATTGCTTTAAAATCAGTTGAAATCCCCAAAAGATATTTTTTTAAAAATCTGTAATAGAATTTTACATGTTAGTATTAATTATTTATTTAAAAAATATGCAAAAGTGCTTAAAACATAAGCATTGGAATATTTAAAAACTTCATTCGTAAACTTCAAAATCGAAAAAAAAAAAAAAAACCCTTCTGAGAATATTTATTTAGATAAATTACCAATTTACCCACAATTTCCATTTTAAAGAAAATCAGTTATGTACCTGATATCTTGTATATTCAGTAAAGCCTTATCATGTAAGTTTGTAAAATTAAAAAAAAAAAAAAAAAAACCTTTATCATTCGAGCGATGTTATATATCTGTTTTTCGTCTCTATAGAGTCAATAAAATGCTTGATATTTTTTCTCCAAGAACTTTATTGCAATACGCATTCCAAATTTTAGTTTTGAAGACATTAATATACATTTTTTCAGTTACATTGTATGTTGTATAAGCATTCCACATCGAAATCGCAGCATGCTGAATGTAAAGTTCGTCGACCTTGAAGAAAAGCGATGAATCATCGGTCTACAGATAAAATGGTCAGATGCAGACGTCTGTCACATTTTGTTCCAATAAAACTTTTACCTCTCCTCATAGTCTTTGCTGTAAATGTAAGCAGAAATAGAAATTCTACCGCCGGCGATTGAACAGCTGCAAAAATTCATGACCATATTCACTGAATTATTACATTTTGCACGGGAATTATTTTTCCTGGAGTATGAGCAAACGTTTACCTAAAGACATGCCACTCGTTTAAAATACCGAATTCCGTCTGATTCATCGTACGATGATTTTATTGAAATGAGATTCTCAATCTAAATACGGAAGTCACTCCATCTCAACAGCTAGACGCTACAGTTTGTTTTGAGGTGGCGATAAATATTTTTCTGAATCTTAATATGATTGCTTGTAAGAACAACAACAACAAAAAAAATACTTCATAAGAATAAGTTGATCATTTAAGAATATTGTTATTTTGAGGAGGAAATAATTGTCTTTCTGAATCTTAATATCATTGCTTGTGTAAGAACAAAAAAGATTTATCAATAATAAATTGGTCATTTAAGAATATTCCTGAATCTTAATATCATTGCTTGTAAGAACAACAAAACAAGTTTAATAATAAGTTGATCATTTAAGAATACACCAAGTTGTTTATTTTGTGATTGCAATAAGTATCTTTCTGAATCTTAAAATCATTGCTTGTAAGAACAACAAAAAAGATTTAATAATAATATGTTGATCGTTTAAGAATACACCAAGTTGTTTATTTTGAGATGGCGATAAATACATTTCTGAATCTTAAAATCATTGTAAGAACAACAAAAATTTAATAACAATAAGTTGGTCATTTAAGAATACAACAAGAATAAATACTTCTTTAGTTGAGAATTTAAGCAATAAATTTTTTTATAGTTTCAAAAAAACAGAATATACATTTCGATTAATCGAGTTCTTAATTATTGATTACTTCATAATTTAATTCCATTAAACGATAAATTAATTAGTAGTAATCATATCAGTATAATTAGACTTCTCTGTATGCAAATAAATAAAGAAAAGAAAGAGAAAATGAAAGAATAAAAATTAATATACAACATTAATTCAATTTATCTGTGTCTTCAGAATAAATTATTTATAACATCATTAAATGATTAAAAAGGAAACCGCTTTTACTTTAACTTAAGAGTTCAGAGAGTTTTAATTTTTCACACGAGTTACATATTTATCATCTACAATTTTCAATTGATGATAAAAACTGCCTTATCTGTTAATGTTATTACTCCCTTTAAACTGCATGCTAATTGCTGTCTGGGGATTTTCTTGTTTCAGAAACATTGTGCCCACTGTTCAATTTTTCTTTTTGTGATTAGTTACTTCTCCGCGTTTCGTTTTGCTATTGGGCACAACATTTAATTAATGACTTTGATTTTGATTAATTTAAAATACTTCTGAGATTTTTTAAAAATACTCTTCACACATTTCTAACAATAATAGTAGATATTAAATAAAGAGATTAATGGATTTTAAAGACTTAATCTTCTTTTAAACATTTTTAGAAACCCAATCGATTCACATTTTACTCAAGTGTCAGAAACATTTCTTAAAACGTAGCGATTTTATTGATTTCCATTTGTTTGAAGCAGCTCGTTTTTCTAATTATATCAGTTAATTATTAAATTAAAATAAGAAGAAAATTTTCATGCATATCATGAAAAATTATTTCCTCTATCTCTCTGAGAGTAATCCATTATTTTCAGCATAAACTTTTTAATTTAATACTTTTTTCTAAAAATTCTTCAAGGCTGATTTTTTATAGAGGAAAAGCTACAAGAATTCGTTGAACTATGCATTGTTAATATAGCTAGGTAATTAAAGAGTTTAGTAACCTGCAAACTTCCAGATGTGGAGCAAATCTCTCAAACATAGAATAATTAGCTGGTATCCGGCGCGTTGCTGCCGTAGAAGAAATAATGTTGGAAATATCGTTTCGAATTTAAAATAGTTATCATGTTTAATTAAGAATGATGCTCATTTTCTTGTCGTCAATGAATACATTCATTGAAATTGAAGAATATATAAAGGGGAAACATAAATAGTATATATTCTATATTTATTATTCTATTCTACTAACAAATATTCATTTTTATATATTACTGTATTCTTTTAAAATTGTAAATCTTGGTGCTCTTTCAGAATGAAAATGAAAGAAATATTTTGTCTCTTGATTCGTTTCATATTCATTCAGAATTCCCAAGTTTAATGCTAGAAAATTTGATTCAAGTTTTTTCCTTTAAAATGGATTAAACATAGAAAATATATTTATACCACAAAATCTTTAATATAGTTGAAAAGATAATTTTTTGAAAACTAAGATGGTGCAAAATTATTTGTACTATAATATTTTCGGAAATTACTGTAAAAAACTCGAAAATTTCATTAAAGGTTTAGTTGAAATTTCAATCTTATAGGATTGGTTATTCTAAAACTTTTTCACACGCTCTCTAATAAAACTTTTACCTAAGGGAAAGACTTACATTGCATTTACGTACAATAGCTATGAGATATTAACATCTAGTTTGAATTTATTGAATCTGTTGTGTCTCCTTGGTGAGTTTTTTGTGGTTAATCCATGGATAACAGAAACAGTAAATATATCTGAAAATATTTTTTATACTTTATATGATTGTATTATGCCATAACCTTCGCATAACCAAGCAAGCAACCTGTTATCGAAGTTTTATCGGAATCAGATGAGCAGTACGGCAGCGCATGAGACATACAAAGAAACATTCATTGCTATTTATATGGATTTCAAATTGAGTTTCAATGCAACCATAGAAAGAATAAAAGACACTCATGCATATTCAATCAAATCAACTTGAAAAACATTAATTATTTGGTGAGATGTGAAAGTTTGAAAAACTTAAGACCAAATTCCATAGCTTCGAAACGGATCAAATGTTGTTGTATTGTGACTTACAAAACTGCTGTCAGTAATCTGTCAGCAATTTAAACCAAGTGAGTGTCTTATTTTTCCAGCAGTACCAAGAGTATGATTTAGTTGCTTCATTCATCACATTCGCTTATATAATCTTCTTTTTTTAAAACGAGACACATTCACACATCTCATAGTAGAACTCAGAAGATCAACCGTGCCCGTACCTGGACTCGATCCTAGGACGGCTCTAGATCATTTGAAGAAATTCAAAGTGAATAAATTTTTGAACAAAAAAAAAATAACAAATATAATTTTAAAACAAAACGAAAATCAGTCTGGAAATATTCAGTTTTCTTAAAATAATATGAATTGCAGTAACGCATAATATGAATTTTAAAAGATAATGATTTTACATTTGCTGGTGAATCATTGTTGATAAAGATAACATTTTAGTTCGCTATTAAATGTTATTTTGTTTGTAGAATTTGTCTGGCATAATGCTACCAAATTATTTATATGAAATAATGCTTTCGTAATATTTAGAATACCATAAACGAAAAAAAAATTAGCACATTGAATAACAGGTTTTCTAATTCAATTATTTTTTTTCAGTTATTTTCAGTATTTTACTTTTCAGTTATTTTTTGAAACTGGGCAAACAATTTAAATAAAGTTTAGCTATATTTCTCAGAAGCAGACTCTGGTACTCAATATTAATTGACTACAATATTTTTATTCCAAATGTAAACCAAGTTTTTTTTTTTGTATTTTATTTCTGAACTACTTTTTTAAAAGTATTTTTGTACGAACTCGAATAAAGTTCTAGAAACTAAACTTTAGACTAGAATAAAGTTTCTAGAAGCTTTTCTAGAAGATAGAATAAGTCCTGCTTCAATTCGGCATAAAATTTAACCACACATCTCATATACCATTATTCCAATGATAACAAAAAATATCTTTTCAGGATGATTTTCATGCTGCAGTTAAAATATCCTTGGACCTCTCATCTTTTATTGTGTGAGCACTGCGTCACAGGGATTTTCGGGTATAATGTCGTGGAAACCATGAGTCATCCTTGCTCCAGACAATCGATTAAATCTGGTGGGACACCTTGGAGTCGATCTGTTGTTGACGGCTATTTTGTGATGATCGAGGGTTTTCTCAATCGATCTTTTTTGAGTAAAGAAGAAGAAGTCTGGATTATTATGTCAGATAATGAAACAAGCATTAACATGATCCTAATTAATGTATAAAGAACCTAATTGCGAGGACAATATTGGAGTGAATGTGACGTTATTTCGTATGCGCATTATCTGGACTAAGAGGAACCGATTTATTAAAAAAATGTGGGGAGTGTTTTTGAAAAGCGAGGAAAAAATGATTTAATTAAAAAGTTCCATTGCGAATTTTTATAATTAAATTTTCAGAACAATCGATATGGGACTAGGTTTTGTTTAGTTTCGCTATATTAACGTCCCATTTTAAAGCAACACTAGGGCTATTTTGAAACGGACCTCGTAAATTTGAATAGCGGTTAGATGAAGAGGACGACACCTGGCATCTCTCTCTCCAAACTTCTACACCCCATCAAATATGTAATTAAGAAAAACTGTTTTATACTTTTGAGTCCATTAAAAAATGTAGAAGTATTTTATTTAAAAAATTGAAAATTTATTTCAATCTTTATGATTTGTGTGTGCGAAATTTTGCTGTTGATCTGAAGCTAATTGACTGAGATAACTTCCTGATGAATTGACGACTTGACATGGTGCCATTTGTCGGTTAGGAAAAGTTTTAACAAATAACAAAATTTGCACCGAATCGATAGACAGACTAGAATTGCATTACTATCCGGTTCTAAGTTATGTTTAAAGTTTGAAATCTGCAAGTCATCGAAAAGTTAGTTTACAATCGATTGCAAAATTTGTATCAGATAGAAAGAAAATAAAGTGAATTAAAAAAATTCTTAAAATAATGCGACAGGCTGAATTTTAGCAGTAAGCGTAAAAGGTAAAGAAATTGAATGTTTTACTAGATTAATTAATATTTAACCTTTTCGCGACGGGAATCGCTAACGCTCGCTTATCGCTGAGGCCGGCTGCTTCTTTTGCGAGTGT
This sequence comes from Argiope trifasciata, assembly GCA_026543055.1. NCBI lineage: Eukaryota > Metazoa > Arthropoda > Arachnida > Araneae > Araneidae > Argiope > Argiope trifasciata. Next base: position 3,038,817 of record JAPMOQ010059770.1, read on the forward strand.
CTGTCCAGGGCCGGAGGATTTTTTGCTGTTAAGCCTAAATCCATGAATTTACCGAAGTATCAACGCATTGTTTAATAATGCTCTGCATAGAATTTGAACGGCATATGCTTTTTTTATACATTTATACATATTTTATTTACTTAAGTCATTTCTTGTTTAAATATATATTTTACACATTTTATTTTCAATACTTATACTATAAACAATTACCACGTTCGAATTTAAAGAGCCGTCATAAAGCATTTTATTCGGAAGCATTTATTTCCCCTATGTTTATATAATCGAAAACCACGTGTATGTGAGTCATGCTTCTCTCATTTCGAGTAGAAGGTCAGATCTACATGTATCTGAAACCATATGGACATACAATGCCATCTTGTGCCGAAAATTATATTTTTTAAAACGTTCTAGGACACTGGCACAAATGTGTGACGGCCGGGGGTGAACGAGAAAAGGCTCTGTCACGCCGGTGTGTCGGCCGGGAAATGAGCGTGTTTCTTGCTGGCACGTATATGTGCCAGTAGGCGCGAAGGGGTTAATGACAATTTTTTAAACCTAGAAACACTTTTGTTTTCAATTAATTCCTTATCATCCATATTTTTCCTTTACCCATTTTCTGTAATAAAGCAGCCATTATTTTGTTATGCGCTTTAACGTTGATGACTTTTACAGTTTTTACAGATTTCAAGCGTAAATTGTTTTTTCTAATTTTTAACTGACTTGCGATAAAAGTTTAATAATCTTAGCAATTTGCAGTAAAACTTCCGAAGAAGTATCTACTGAATGAAATTAAACCATGACAAATCAAACAAAGGCGTACCTACATAACATCCGATTACCAGTTCATTATTCTGTTACGTCATTTTTCACCACACAAGGGGTTTTTCTTCTCATTTGTGTACACTATAGCTCAATAAAACCAATGACGCGGAAGCGTGAGGGAGGCAGGACAGCTCAGGTGTTATCCTCGTTATCTAATAAGGACTTAAAATAGCGAGATTATCCCAAAGCAGCTAAGGAGTGGCCTTAAAAATATATATTATTACCATTAAACAGAAATTACAATTTCAGAAATGCAATGAAAAAATTCAAAATTATTGCACTATAACTTACTTTATACAATCGCGTGATTACATTTAGATGCGAAATAGACCTAAAATTAGCCCGTAGTGCTCACCAGGGATGAAAAGTTGCCATATAGGTTAGTAACTTTTCCTTTCCTTGGATAGTACAGAGGTAGAATTGTGTTATCTCCACTCCAATGACGGAATGAACATCGCTTATGACTGATTGAGCAGTACTTGGAAGATAGGCTAAAGGTCACCTCATTTCCGCCTATGCTGTTCCGATAATGATTATGAATTATATACGTCTAAAAAATTTTTAAACTCTTATTATATATTCTCAAAGATAATAATAAATAATAAATAAATAATAGAAAATTACACAAAATGCAGTGAATGTAAAAAATAATTAAGAAAAACTATCATCGGACCCCCAAAGGCTTCAAAAAAGTATAATTACTAATTGCAGTGTAGGAGTAAATATTCTTTTTGCTATATCATTATTTTTCTTACACCACATAGGAAAAAAACTTACTGTCATTGAAACGTCAACAGCTACGCGTAAACAACTGATCGACAAAAAGAAGATATGGTACGGAAGGTTTGTCGCTCAAAAATCTCTCGGTTGAAAAATCTTTTGTCAGATTTCGCCATATACCCTTGAAAGGTTTCATTCTTGGAAGGATTTCAGCCACATCGAAGATGAAAACAATTTTGACCTCGAGAACTGCAAACGATTCATCTTTTTCTCCACAATCCCATTACGGAATTTGTTTGACACATGATCTTGCAAGAATTTCGAACTGTTTCATCACTTTTGTATCAATAGAGTAGTCATATGCCTGTCAAAGAAAAAAACCGTTAGGAAAAAACAAACAGAGAATTCTCGCCAGTTTTATGCTTATACATCAATTAGCTGGTACCCGGCGCGTTGCTGTAGCAGAAAAAATAATAATATTAAGTGTAATCAATCGATAATTTGGCAATGTTTTATCGAAATAGGATGAACGGTACAACGGTAAATGAAATACGAATAAACAAATTTTCCTTTTTATATATTAGGTTTGTGTATTCTTCTAGAATTGTAAAACTTGATGTTCTTTCAGAATGGTAATGAAAGAAACTATTTATTGTATCGCCTGATTTTTTAAATATTCGTTGGGAATTCTCACATTTAATTTTAGAAAATGTTATTAAAATATTTTCTTTAAAAATGGATTAAACATAGAAAACATTTTTACACCATAAAATCCTTAATATAGTTGAAGCGATAATTTTTGAAAATTAAGATGGTACAAAATTATTTGTACTACAATATTTTTGGTGGTTACTGATAAAGACGCTAAAATTTAAGTAAAATATAAAAATCCCAGTGCGTGTCTCCCCAAAACTTTCATGCATAATCTATACTTATAATAAAGCTCAATGTGTGTGTGTGTGTGTGTGTGTGTGTGTGTTGGCGCTCTACAGACCAGACCGTTGGACTTACAGCTACCAAATTTGGTACATGTATACCTTGGAGGTCGGGAATGTGCACCTCGGAGCCCTTTTTTCGAATTTTTAATTAGAATTTGAATCAATTAAAATTTAAGCAAAATTTCGACGATTTTCCGCTATAACTTCAGAAAATATGATCGCACAAACATGATTTTTACATCCATTTAAAGATTAAAAAATTAGCTTTCTAATGGTATCAGTTTTTTAATGTATAACTTAAGCTTCTATTTTTAACGAATATTTTAACCATGTTTTACAACAATATATTTCGGACAAAACAATAAAATTTAATCTGCACGAGCACGTCAAGAGGGAAAAATTAGGTTTTATCAGCGTGTTGCCATCCTATTGACGGAAGTTCAAACTAAAAAAAAACTATCATTACAAATTAAATCTAAAGAAATGCAACTTTTAGCACGTGAGTGGATAAAATAAGAGAAATATAATATGTGACATTTTCTAAAATAAATAAAGAACGAGCAAAGGGAAAAAATAGCTTTTATTAAACTGTTGAAATCATACTGACAGAAGTTCAAATTAAAAAATAAACTAACTATGACTGCAAATTAAATCGAAAAAAAATGTAACATTCACCACGTGATTGGATGAGATTAAATAAATATTAAATGTTATGTTTTCTAAAAAAGAAATACAAGACAAAGGTTTCTATGATCGTTTGCAACATCTATATCATTAATTTAGTAAATCAGTGTTACGTGACTTTCGAAGTTTAAATATATCTGGCAGAGAAATTATAAAGAGAGCAAGGCACATAAGTATTTAATTGAAAATCTTAGACCCCATTACTCTTGGCGAACCAGCTGGTCGCCAAAGGCGTCTAGTCTATCATAAAGTTATTACCTCTGAGAATGACTTTCATGTCATTTGCGTAATATAGCTACAAAATATGAACCTTTCACTTGGATTTAGAATTTCTACTCAATTTATTGTCGCCCCGGTGAGTTATTTGGAGATTAATCTTTGGTAAATAGATGAGATTGAGGTCCGAAATTTTTAAATTTAATTTTAGATAATTGTACTATCCCTGTAACCATCCCGTAAGTGTAAACAATAAGCTGACCAAGTTTCATCGCAATGGGATGAACAGTTTAGGAGGGCATAAGAGACATACAGACAAACATTCATTTTTATTTATACTGATAAAAACCTTATGCCTGTAAAATTAGTTGAATAACAACATTAACTATTTTTTACATTAACAACATTAACTAATAATAATGAATAATGTTTTCCAATGGATTCAAAAACTCTCCGCGCTTTTGCGCATGCTTTAGGATAGAATTAATTCGATGTAATAGGGATGAAAAGAAAGGAAAAGATGCTTGCATTTAACAATAAAGTAGATTTCTGAAATGTGCCTCCTTCCGCTTTTCGTTAAAAAGTGTCCGCCTTGGATGCTGAAATGAAAGGTACATCATCAATTTGTTATCAATGATCATTTTTTAAATCATATCAAAATCAAATATATTAAAATAAATTTCTAGTGAATCTAAATAACTGATAATACACAGAGAGTGCAAAATTTATATTTCTTAGAAATAAAAGCTTATCAGAAAATGCGAATTAATTATTTTTACTTCCTACAAAGAAGAATCAAAAACTTTCAACAGTTACCGTCTCCAATAACTTTTCTTTTTTAACAAGCGAGTAAGTATTAATACCATTTAATACAACTTAAAAGTTTATTTGAGACAACGTTTCATTATTTTTTTTATCTGTTGAATACGAGAGAGAATGGGGGGGGGGGGGGAGAAAGAGGATAAGAAAAAAAAAGTAAATGTGCAGTCGTTAAATTAATTTACCTGATTTATAGTAAATTAATTTAACATCAAAAAGACGAAATTCATTTTAATAATCTGTTTTTTCAACTCGAAATCTTCTAGAGCATTAAAAAAAATAAACTCAGAGAGAGAGAGGGAATAATGTTTTTCAGATTTCTTTTTCCTTTCACGGTCAGTTAAATAAAACTAGATTTTCTTTGAAAATATACGAATAAAATGACTAATCGTACAAGTGAACTTTGTAAATACGTATTAAGAAAAAACTGAGAGGGAAACATATGAGGCGTTTACTAGGAAGTGACTAATTTCCATGCATCATTTTCTTATCATTTTGAAATTAATTGAAACGCGTTTCAATTGCTTTTGTTAATCTCAGCACTTCATACATTATGCCTTATTGTTTAAAAGCAATAATAAATTTTTAATAAGTAGTTCGTTCTCGATTTTTCGACAAGAGCCGAAACGTCCAACTTTAATTTCATTAAGTAATATTAAAGCAGCATTTCTCCTACCATCTTAAAATTAATATCGATTATTTAAACTGCAGTGCAGGATTTTACTATTTTTAGCAAATATATACATGAGGGCTACTTTTATATACATAAAATGTTTTTAAAAATTATACTTAAATTTTAAAAACTTAATTATAAGAAGGAAAATATGTCATTTTTGTCTAAAACAGCATATTTTACATATTTTTTGTTTAAAACAACAACACACTTTAGATAAAATTAAAAGAAACTCGAACTTCTGATCCGAAACATAGAAGTAAGATATATTTTAGGCTTAATCCACATGTCTTGCTTTGTCTGTACAAACTGTACTGCATTTTTGTATTTTTTTAAATAGATGTATGTACGATGCAATTTAGAAAAAGAATTGTAAGCTTAAAATTATTATGATTGATACTGAAAATCCTTCCAATGATGTTCAGTGAAGAATATGATAGACTCATTGCATTGTGCCAGCCACCTGGCATAGGGGTACCGTATTTTCCCCGTGATATGCGTGTCCAGGTTCGGGCATGGTTGCTCTATCTATGAGTAGTGTGAATTTGGTACCCTGTAAAAAGGGGGTTGTGCAAGCAAATGTGAAGTAGCTAAGTCGTACTCTTGGTGCTACTGAAAAAAGGGACACTCATTTAGGCTTAAATCGCTGACAGTTTTCTGCCAACGAGCTTGTAAAGGACCATAAGAGACAACAAGAATAATGGTTACGAATTTAGCTCTTTAGAGGGAATATAGAATTTTCATTTAATCTTTTACGAGAATATGTATTTTATATGTCGATTTGCAGGCCTGATCGATTCTAAAATTTGAAACAAAATGACAATCGTAGACACAAGACAACATACCGAATTTCACTGATTTAATATATGAATTATTACGTTTATAGTCAAGTGAAAGTATAGACCGACAGACAATCAGCCGTTTGACGGACTTGGATAAGAATTTCATAATCAAATAAAATTTTGATGCTAAGTCTATGTATTAAATGCTATTTATGTTTAGTCTTTCCGTTTTGTAACAACACATTACATTATTCAATAAAAACAATGAGTTTTCCCACAAAAAATATGAAGCAAATAACAAAATACAAGTTAACTGAGAAACGGCAATTTCCGAAATTAACCACATACAAACAGCAAAGCATTATCAAACAAAATCGCCTCAGAGCAAAGCGTTTAGAGAATTCGCTGGAGATTAGCATTCCGAAAAAAGAATTCATTCGATTTCTCTCAATTCGACTTCTGACTCTTCATACCTTTGATATTATTGCTCTCGTGACAGGGCCTTGTTCTCGAACACACCGCAGAACTCGAGTATAATGGATATATCACCAAAATTAACAAGCATTGGGCATTTATTTTTGTCAGCAGTGCCAAATATCATTGAGCCGGCATTCATTCAGCATCCGTTCGACATATCTATAAACTGACTTTCTTACTTTGAAACTAATTGCTCTAAGAAGATATTTTCAGTATGTAACATTGTTATGAGATTTTTTTAAACAGTTGTAAAGTATGATAAAACATTAACTAGAGTACTATATGAGCTAGAAATAAACTTTTATATCCAATATATATTGTTGCTTTGCAACAAAAAAAGTTATAAAAATATCGACACCAATTATTCACAGTATTGCTAGTTTGTTTCAAACGCTTTTATAAAGATGAGAAAAAAAACAATATTGCAAAACTGCAACAGATAATGATTTCAGGTTTTTCTTACAATTAAAGAAAAATATCAGAAAATGAAAAAGGGGAAAAAATAAAAACACATTTTTAAAGAAATGTAAAATTGTTTTTGTGCGATAATATGCTTCGAAGTTACTAAGCTACTCCTAAAATTTTGATTCATCTTTTATTAATTAATTCTAATTAAATTTTTAAAAAATTAATTCGTTTTAAATTTTTTTAGATGAGCTCTTTTTACCAAAGACGTAGTTTAGTTATATTAACTTCCCGTTTAAAGCAACACGAGGGCTATTTTTGAACCACGGTTAGATGCCGAGGACGACACCTGAAGTGGCACCCCCTCTCCACACCACAGCAGCGGGAGGACGTTTGGCCTGACAGATTTAACGTGCAAGAGACCCCCTCACACGGCGGATCTTCGGTGGAATCGAGTCTCGAACTTGAAACCCTCCGGTTCCGAAGTCGAGACTTTACCACCAGGCCACCGTTGCCCCCCAAAGTCATAACTTCGCACTTAATTTGGTATTTCTAGGTCCACATGCCTATTTTGCAGATAGCTCTAAAGGAATTTTACATGATATAACTCACAATTTAAAGAAAATATTCCAGCCTATAACCTTATCATGTTAGTATAGAGAACTAACTCTTTTGTCTATTTTAGTGTCATTATGTTGAAGGTAAAATGCACTTTTTATTTCCTAAGTTATATAATGTTTAAAATTTTACTAATTAATGATTTTCAAAATTTGAAATCCTGCCTAAATTACATTTTTTAAATTCTTTGAATTTTAAAATTTATTTTGTATTGCTTATCTTTAGCAGCCATTTTATGCAGCATTTTTATAAAATCCCTTCCAAGTATTTAAAAGGATTTTGTGTTAAATATATTTCACTATTCGCGGATAAAAAAAATGCGACCCAATTTCTATATTCGAAGCTAAAAATTTCTTTAGTCGCGGATCTAATAAATACATACATAATTATAATAGGATTCCAATAGGTATCCAACCCAATATCCTTTGTAAATGCCTTCAAATGGACTAATAAAAAAAGTAAAATAGATATTACAACTTCGTCTAAAATATGTTGTTAAATGCAAACTGCAAACATAGCGATCGAATAACCAGATCGAATCAAGTGACATTCAGGAATTGCTTGAATCGCAAGATGAAGGTTTGACTAAAACCGACTTGGAGAAAATGTTAAATTCACAGCCTATTGAAGAAAAGGCTTCAATAAACACTGGAAACGTGAAATTCTGAAAATTCTGAAACACTGAAACGTGAAAACGTGAAATTTCATTTGAAAAATCTTAGTGATGAACATTGATCCGTCTATGGAACGAAGTCTTATTTTAAAGAGGCAAATTGCTAATGCGAATGCTGCGTATCAGTCTGAATGGAAGGAGCTTTGCCTAAAAACTGCCAAGCGAGAGAAAATGACAAAATTCCTCAAACCATTGCCTAAGCCTTAAGATTAATTAATCAAAAACTTCAATTAAATTGATTTTTTTTGTATATATATATATATATATATAATTTTGTGACCTAGGAACGTATCCCTTACTTATAATCCCATATAAATTACCATTCCGTATTCACGATTTCTGTATTCGCGGCATATTTATGGAACATATGCCTCGCAAATAAAGAACTTTTACTGTACATACGATCAACAAAAAGGAAATTGATAATTTTTTGCTACAATTCATAGCAAAACTGCATGGCAGAGTGATATATTAAATTACATCATAAATACAATTTCCAGGTGCTTAGAAACAATTACAATTGAAAATACAGAATGACATTAGTTTTCACAATCTTAAATATTGTGACTTTTCCAATTTCTTTTAAGGATAAAGGTAGAACAAAGTGACCTCTTTATTTTTTTTATTTATTAGAAGAAAGAAAGGTGCCTCACAGTTGTATCAATAATAATGTCTGAGAAGATATGAGTCATACGAATGAAGCACAAGCAAAGCATCTGTAAATGTCTGTGAACAAACATGGAGGTATTTTGTGCGAATCATTAAAAAATAACACGAAATGATATGCTTTACTTTTACAGAGAAAAAACATCGCATTTCATATTGATAAAGGCATTTGAACCTATGAGCCAGTTCTTATAGTTTTCACCTACTTTTATTTTCGATAAGTTCATTCAGATTTTTCTAGTGTATCAATCTAACACTAGGCTTATTGACTTATAAAAATGCATACATTTCTTCACCTAAAATGTCTCAATATAATCTCTTGCAGAATCTCGATTTTGTATTTAATTGGCAGAGTCGGCTTTCTCTATGAAAGGGCCCGGATGCAAGAAACCGCTTGGGCCCAAAATATTTTTTCAAAGTAAAACAAAAAACACTCGAACATTTGCATATTTATTTAATAATGTATGAGTTTGGTTTTGATATTAATTACTCCAGGAAAATTACTATTTTTCCAATTTCTTTTTCTATACTTATTATAGCAAGAGCGTTTACGCATTATACCCTTGTGCTTGACCGAAGATAATGCCTTGTTTAATTTTAATTTGCTGAAAGAGGGTTCAACATTTATTATATTTAGTAACTGGCAAAGCAAAGGATCGTAAAAAATATTACACTAGATATAGACAGAAGTAGATAGCAGATGATTTACAAATCCATTTGAGCACAGACTCGACTTGTGGACGCCGGGCACGCCGCTCTGTTTTAATATGTCTGACGGAGATTTCCTCATTCGTAAATGAACTTTTCCCGCTTTTTTATAGATATCACTACGATCTTTGCCTAATAAAGGCGTTAGTCGATGCTCAGCCAGGCACATGGAAGTAAGCTTGTAGACTTTTTAGTTTGTGTAACATTATTATTGTTCGGAACATTATTTTAATTCTTAATTATGGTGGGGGCCCTCCTCAGTCTCGGGGCCGTGGTGCATAGCACCCGCCGCACCCTCCAGATGGCCGGCCCTGATAATTGATTTAAATTTGTCTTTTTCATGCTCTTTTGCTCTTGTATAACTTGTGAAGGGACGTCAGTTCGTCCTATCCTCTTGTACCAAAATTATGCCTCGAATAAAGCGGTGTTTTTTAAAATCAAAGTATCTGTCTTTTAGTCGTCAAGAAACTGCTTAAGGTATCCGACTACATTAAAAACACTGGCTATCGACCACATTGGCAATTTTCTAAAATTCTTATTATTTCATGATGTTCAGACTTTTCTCCTTCCAAAACAGTTCATCTTTTCAAGGAAAAGGAAGGCCTGAGGATCACATATTTTTCAGCTAAAATTTGTTTTTAGCTTCAATTTTCTCAAAATTTTCATTTTCATAAAAATTTCCCGCCGTTAACATGATATCTCAAAAACTAACAGAGGGATTTACCTTAAAGTTTCAGCGTGTGTTTCAAATGATATGGGCAATGAAATGAACCGAAATTTTTACTGTTGATGAAATACTTTTTCATTTATTGGTGTTTTTAGAAAAATTAAGTTGAGAATTTATTGTAAAACTGTGCGTATATAACTGTGCATATGTACGTATATTTTTCCCCATAACCTCTTTGCATATGAAACTTTTTCTTAGATGTTGGTTCATTTTATCCACCATTATATTCTATAAATTGTGTGCAAAGGAAAATAAGATTGCTGCATTGCATTTTTGTATAGAGTGTGAACCGTTTTGGTTCAATTTCATTAAAATTGACTACAAATTTTTCAATTTCACAAAATATATTATATTTTCAAGCAATTTTTTTGTATATATAGCTCTTATTATTGGCAATACATCTAAAAACCATAAATAGTTTTTAAAAATTCCAATTTTTCAAAAACCTTCCTTCGAACGTAATCGGATATCTTAAAAACATGCGTTTGTATTATACGAAGTTTCAGATAGGTTCTTTGAATGCTTTTACAGCTATGCTTAATTTAATGTTTCCATTGAGTTAAATGAAAACTGATATAAAAGAAAAAGTTGTCAAATAGAAAATATAATAAGTGATAAAATACTCATCATATCTTCAGATGGGTCTACCAAGGTCAGGTATGGTCAGTTCTGATTCACGTTTTATCTTCTAAATTAGCAATATTGACTCGTTTAATATCGTAAGATTCTAATATCAGCAACTCCAACTCGTCAAACTCTGGTTTTAGATTTTCATGTTTATATCACACAATATATGACATCAGTTATAATAAGTATGCCGTAGCTTTTTTTCATAAATTCGGCAGCTCATAGTAGGCTGCAAAATTAATTCATCGTTACTATATTGTTTTTTTAAGTTTCAATAGAACTATAAATTCCATATTTACCATTAAATGAAAATTTATTTTTTTCTTCATCTAATTTACTTATGATTGATACTTAATTTTCTTTGGCACAGCGAGATAAATCGGTGGCATTTCATTTCATACAAAAGAAAATACATAATCTCTCATTGTACTTTTAAATTAGGTTATATTATGTTGAATAATATGTTATATTAATAATTTACAAGTAATTAGCATTTTTATCTTAACAAGGATTCACTATACCTTAAACTGAATGAAGTTTCTTTACAGTGACATAAGAAAAAAAAGAATTTCTCATTAATCGACAAGAGTACCTCTCCCTCCACACAAAATTATGGAACTTGGACAAGGTTGCAAATATCGCGCAAGCCATTGGCAAATATTAGTGGCGACGAAGATTGTGGGCTTGAATCGCAGATTTTTTACCGAATCTATCATGAAAATAATATTTTGAAAGACGTTTTATTGACAGATAGACATCAAAATTTGACTCAAAATTACAACTGTAGTTAGAAGATAACATATCAAAATTCACGAATTTAAGTCATTGCGTCTATGAGATATTGCATTTTCACGCATGAGAAAGAACATAGAGACGGATAGTCAACGTTTGACGAATTCATTCGTAATAATTCATGAAAGTCGAATTAGTATATAATATACAAATTTTTCCTACCTAATGAAACGCAATTTTTTTTATTATCACAAAATTATATAAAAAAAATTTGATAGATTTAAGTCACTGCGTATTTGGATTATCGCATTTAAATATTTCTGAAATTACAGACTGATAGACGTTTAACCCCTTGTTGGTTTTGGATCAAAATTTGATAAATGACCACTTTAAATAAACTTGTGCACGAAATTTTATCTACCCAGCCCTTTGTGTTTTTAGTTATCGAATTCACTTGCTTTTACTCGGAACAGCCAGACATACAAACTTCCTAATAATGAATTTCATTCAATACATGACAGAAATCTACAAATGCAATTATTATTCCATACATCATATTTCATCCATGTTGCCATAACTGTTTTTGAATTATCATGTTCATAAACAGACAAACTGATATAATGTCAAAAATGTGTTATTTTAGGCTCAGGGAGAATTGATACAAGGGAATTAGTCACAAACTAATGTCCGAACTTATATGTGGAAAAAAAGTGTCAGATTATTTGTTACAACATATTTAGATGTAAGCAAATATTTATCAATTTAATAAATGTAACATTGCCGAGAGTTAATCATGAATAATCCAATAAATTTGGATTGAATTTTTATAAGCGACTAACTCGTTTCTGTAAGAATGTATTTAATATAAGGGTGTTTAATTTTTTTTAAATATTAAAGCTTATTGCAATTATTAATAGAACTAAGCAGCTTAATTAAAGAGTTGGTTGGTTTGGTTTATTGGCGCAAGAGCCATATCTGCCTATACTGTGCCAATCAAACTGTGAAAGTATAAAAAGATATTAAAAACACACATTAAATTATAAACACAAATGTATAAATAGAAAATTGCGTGAGTATGACGTAAAAAAGGAATTCAGCAAATTAAAATTTAAAACAATGATTCATACAGTTATGTAATTTACATGAACTTAAAGGAATGTTCCACAGAATAAAAAATTGTTAACTACAAATATAAAAATCAATAGCTTTTAAGAATTTAAAAGTGAGTGGGTGATATTTTTCACCTACCAAGTCTTGTAACGATGGAGAAAACAAATTAAAAAAATGAACACGATAAGAGTTATAAACAGTACATTCAATTAAAATATGACAAATAGTAAAACGTACTTGGCAGCTGTTGCACATACCCGAATTTCGTCCTAATATAACATGTTTATGAGTGAAACGTGTCGTCCTTTTTTTTTTTGTATGCAGTTTCGACAGGATTTGTTGTGGTCTACTGCTAAACGTGTAGTCCTATACGGCGATGAGTCAACTTGATATCTATGTCATGTATAGGTAAACAGAGATAGAGTAGCTAAATTATTATATACCGGGTGGCCAGAAATAAAACACCCCTACTCTGACCTCCCTGGATATCGAACTACTCAGTGTAAAGGCTTGAAAATTTGTGGACATACTATTCAAAAAATGGAGAAACGGATTTCACGAAAAAAAAATTTAGTTCCAGAAATCACCGATAGGTGGCGCTGTACCACTGGACGTATGCTGAAAAGACACAAAAACACGTTTTAAACACATTTTATTTGAAAGTACCAAGCATACATGAAACAAGGACGTTATCGATGCAGGGAATGCTGCTCAATATGGTTCCCTTCCTGAAGATGTAAAATGTGAAGTCTGTGGACAGCTTGTTCAACTGCGGATCGTAACTGGTCATCTGAGATGTTTCTCACATGCAGACTGATACTCTCTTTCAAATCTGCCAAGGTTATCAGACGTTCTCGATAAACAAGGTTTTTTAAGTGTCCCCAAAGCCAAAAATCACACGGATTAAGATCCGGTGAACGAGATGGCCAAGTTGTCGGAAACGCGCGACTGATTATTCTGTCAGTGGTGAAATGTTGGCGAAGAAACTGTTGCACAGGGAGTCCAATGTGTGGAGGTGCTCCATCTTGCATAAAAGTAATGGTGTCAAGGCATTGGCGCTGCTGCAAATGGGGTACAACAAATGTTTCGAGCATCCTTTTGTACCTGTTGGCCGTCACGGTACATGTCTCAAGGCCATTGGAAGTAACCTCTTCGAAAAAGAACGGTCCAAGGATGAATGTGGCTGTGAATCCACACCAGACTGTAACTTTCGGTGAGTGGAGTGGAATTTCTTGGAAGGTACGGGGGTTTGTCGTGTCCCATATGCGACAGTTATGGGTGTTCACTGTTCCACTGAGGTGGAAATGGGCCTCATCGCTCCACAGAATCTGCCACGGCCACGATGCATCCACTTCAACTCTAGCAAGAAATGTCAATGCAAAGGTCAGTCGCATCTCCCTGTCTGTGGCCAGCAATTGTTGATTAGGGCGGATTTTGTACGGGAAACAATGCACCATTTTTCTGAGTACGTTCCACACTGTGCTATAGGGAACACCCAAGTGTCGTGACACTGCACGTGCACTACTGCAGTCTAAAACATTATCCATTGACTGTTCAACAATACCGGTGGCAACATCTTCAACGACATCTGAACGAACCGGTTTGCGTCCTCGACCAGGCTGAACTCCAAGATGTCCAGTTTCCTCGAATCGAGCGATCATTCTCCTGAGAGCTTGTGGAAGCAATGGTCCCTTACGCAAATCCTTAAGTCGGCGAAACTCTCGAAGTGCTGCTGGAGCATTTCCTTTATTCTCGTAAAACAACTTCACAAGCAAAGCGCGTTCTGGCAGCGTGACAGCCATCACTAATAAGAATGACATTCCCCACCTTTTAACTTCTTTTATACCCAGAACATGGCTTCTAACCATGCTTTATGCAAATTTTTCTGGTTACAGTATGAAATTGCAGTTACAACGGGAGTTCTAGCTTCTTTACTATTTTTATTTTCCATAAGGGGCAGAAAAATTAAAAAGGAAGCATGGAAGCATTCCATTCCGCATAAACATTTTAATTTTTATTATTATTTGTGTCTTTTGATCATAGTTCCAGTTGTGCAGCGCCACCTATCGGTGATTTCAGGAACTAATTTTTTTTTCGTGAAATCCGTTTCCCCATATTTTGAATAGTATGTGTACAAAATTTTGAGCCTTTACACTGAGTAGTTCGATATCCATGGAGGTCAGAGTAGGGGTGTTTTATTTCTGGCCACCTTGTACTTATGCCACTTCACTATTATATACTCATACCACTAATACTTATACCACTAGAATGAAAGAATTTCGAATCTTTTCCAAAGTCATTTTTATGTACAGTATTCGTCAACCGTCAACTACATGCCGAATGGTATGAAAAGTTCAAATAGATATAATAAGATACAATAAATATTTTCTATTTCTTCTCGTATTCTTCATTGATTTTTATTTTTAAAAAATACTTAAACAGCGGCTTCTGCTCAGTTGGCAGAAAATGAAAGAATAATCGGTTTTCTTATCTGCATTAGTTTATCTGCATTTGATGTAGTTTTAAGTCACTTATCAATATCATCTCTATCTCCTTATCTTTTATTTATGATTAGCTCCAGAGAATTCAGAATAAAGTACTTTTATGGAAATATTTTTTGAAGTAATCTATTTATGATGAAATAATTTCAAAGCATCTGTTGCACAATTGTCGGGTCATTTTAAGGCCTTTCTAAAAATTGCTGAAGTTGAATTTCAAGAATATACTCGGCAGTTATTAAATTCCTATTGAAGGAGGCACACAAATTTGTTTCAAAATTCTTTATTCATAAAGAAATATCGTGTAATTATTCGAATAACTCCCGAAAAGTTTTAGTAATGGGACGTTCGCTTTCGCTTTTCATTATTTGAAATCTATTGCGTAGAATGCACAAATATATAAGTGACTAATTGGTATCTGGTGCGTTGCTGCCTCAGAAATTATTGAGCAAGCAGAAAGACAATATCTTGGGTAGATGACTATTCATTAATGAAAAGCAAAAAATTAATTTTTTTGCACCAAATATTTTCGATTTCATTTCACACACAATGATTGCTCTCGATGGTAACAATGTTATTTTCTTCGGTATATATACCATTAACCCCGACTGGCATGTACCGTTTATTGTTTGTCTTTGGTTGATTGTGAATAGTCAATTATAAAATAATATTGAATCATAGAAATGTGCGAAACGATTTGTTTGTAATTTTATTGCATTAAAAATAAATTATAATAATCTTAATATGCCTATAACATTAGGGCAAGTATATGCAATAAATTAGCAAAGTTTTATCGAAATCGTGTGAACGGTACGGCAACGCAAAAAATATGAACAAACCAAAATTAATTTTTATATATTAGATTAACAATGAATTACAATTGATAAAGAAGATATAATCGATTAATTAAGAAGTATATAATCGATTAAGAAGTAGATGATTCTTGAATACTTTTCTCTTAGCCTCTTCCCGAGTTTTTATAAAACAGCAAATGATTGTTATGCAATGCCTTCACAACTTCCGTGCAAGATTTCACTTCTGGATGTTTGACTTTATTATACTATTTTTCATCTCAGAGCCTTTACCTTTCATCTGGGCTTTCTGCCAGTGCACCTGTAGTCGCAACGCTGCTTTCAACACATCACGAGAAAGATAAATTGCGTGGATAAAAAGAAAGAAAAGGAATGAACTCTTAAATCATTTTTAAGCTTTCTTCTGCAGATATGAAGAGTGCGTATCTATCGAGTAGCGTACAGAAATGAATTAAAAACAGTTAAAACTGAATATCGGTACGTGATTTTAAGTAAAATTGTAAATATTGTGAATCGGAGACCTGCTTTTTAAGCCTAGATGTGACAGCGTCCTGGTTTAGGAGTAGCGTGTCTGCCTAATGTTCTGAGCGTCTCGAGTTCGGGCATGGTTGTTATTCTGTGTTCTATTTGTGAGTAGTGTGAATGTGCCCCCCTGTAAAAAGGGGATGGGCAAGCGAATGTGAAGCATGAAGTAGCTAAGTCGTGCTCCAAATCTTAGTTGGCACTACTTAAAAAAAGGACCGCTCATTTAGATTAAAATTGCTGACAGCGATCAGCTGGCTTGTCAATGACAACTGTTATTGGAAACAACAAATTCATATGTCAATAAAAAGACAAAAGAAACGTAAAGGAAACATCCTGATGATGACGATATATGATGATTGTTGACGTCAGGAGTTTTATCAGTTTCCTGGAAATAAATATTTTAAAAGTACATGACGTCAAGAGTTTTATCAGTTTTCAGGAAATAAATATTTTAAATGTACATTGTAACTTTTATTAAAAAGAAAATATTTTTCTCCTATAACAAATCTAATAAGAATCTTTAAGAAATCCAAAAAATCTCTTAAGTATGCAGGGAGTTTCAAAAAAACGTGAGCAAAATGACATGGTATATCCGTTATACAAGAATCAAAAATCGGTGCAAATACGATATACCAAATCTTATCTGCCTTTGAGTTAGTTTGCCACAGACAGACAGATATTGATTGAAAATATTTGTTTATCAAATTCTGAGAGGTCTAAAATGTGGATATTCGTCAAATTCTTAATTGCAATAATTTCTTCATACTTGATGCTCGATAAAGTAAAATGAGAAATTACTTAATATAAATTACAAAATATTTGTTTAAATTTTAAAATAAGTTAGAAATTGCTTAAGGTATCCGACTACATTAAAAACATTGGTTATCTACCCTATTGGCGAATATTTTTTCATTGTTATTTCTTCTAGTTAAGTCTTTCCTCTTTCCAAAACAGTTTATCTTTTCTAGGAAAGGAAAGCATTGACCTATCATCCAGGGTCACATATTTTTCATTTAAAATTTATCTTTCACTTCAGTTTTGTCGAAACTTTCATTTTCATGAACATTCTCCACCGTTAACATGATACATCAAAAACTAATAGAGGTATTTAGATAAACATTTCAGTTCTTGTTTTAAGGCTTTAAGGCTTGTTCTTGTTCATAGGCAATGACATGAACCAAAAGTTTGATTGCATGCGAACTACTTTTTAATTTATAAGTGTTTTTAGAAAAATTAAGTTGTAAATTTACGGAAAAATGCGTATATTTTTACCCGTAACTTCTTTATATCTCAAGTTTTTTCTTAGATTTTGGTTCATTTCATTCATCATTATATTCTATCACTTGTGTACAATGAAAAATAAGATTGCTGCTTTATAATTTTGTGGAGAGAGTGAACCGTTTTGGTTCAATTTGATTAACATTTACGACAAATTTTCCCATTTTCTAAAAATATATTATTTTCTCAAATAATTTTGTTGCTTTTATAGTATTTTGTATTGCAATTGGCAATACATCTAACGTAGTCGGATGCCTTAGAATCCTTTTTATAGCAAGCACTATGAGACTAAATTTATTTTACTTATGGAGTCTTACTCTCCACTATTAATAAAACAGAATATAATTAATAAATAGAGGTAATTATTTCCTAATATTTCCTTAATCACGAAAGCTAATTATTTCCATATTACATTCGGCTCTTTTTCATTCTAATATCCATTCATGTCACCTGCACATGTTCTCCTTCCTACACACTCTCGCCATTTTAACTAACATCTGTCGGGATTCCTTCTCGTGATGTACTGACAAAAACACGTTGTCTCAAAAGAAGTGAAAAAGATAACAAAAGATGAATTGCAGCAAACATAAGTTTTTGATATATTTACGCAGACTTCTCAGAATCGAAATAATGACCTGTCTGCGTCTTTGTCTGATTTATTGGTAAAAATGACGTTATTGTTATAATTAATTTTTATATTTAATATTTAATTTTTTTAATTTATTATATTTATACGTTATTATTATTTCTTAAAAATTAAAAATTTTTGTATTTAATTTTTTAATTTTATTATATTTTTTATATTTAATTTTTTATATTTTATTAATTTACTATTATACATATTTTTTATATTTTATAATTATTTTCTATCGAAATAGGATGAACGGTACGACAGTATATAAAATACGGACAAACAAATATTCATTTTTATACATTAGATTTGTGTATTCTTTTAGAATTGTAAAACTTGGTGTTCTTTCAGAACGGTAATGAAAAAAACTATTTATTGTATCTCGTGATGCATTTAATATTCTTTCAGAATTCTCAAATTTAATTTTAGAAAATGTGATTAAAATATTTTCTTTTAAAACTGATTCAACATAGAAAATACATTTATACCATAAAATCGTTAATTTTTGGAAATTAAGATGATGCAAAATTGTTTGCACTACAATATTTTTGATAGTTATTGCTAAAAACTCTAAAATTTAATTAAAATTAAAAACCTCCTCTGTTGATCTCCCCAAAACTTTTTAGCATAATCTGTCATAAAGTTGTTACCTCTAAGAATGGCATGACATTTGCGTACTATAGCTACAAAATATTAACTTTTAACTTGGAGTTAGAATTTCTACTCAATTTATTGTCGCCTCGGTGAGTTAGTTATTTGGAGATTAATCTTTGGTAAATAGATGAGATTGAGGTCCAAAATTTTTAAATTTAATTTTAGATAATTGTACTATTCCTATAACCATCCCGTAAGTGTAAACAATAAGCTGACCAAGTTTCATAGCAATGGGATGAACGGTTTAGGAGGATGTAAGAGACATAAGACAAACATTCATTTTTATTTACATAGATTTGAAAGTCTCTTTAACAAATTAGTTGCATTAAAATTCTAAATTAAGTAAAATGTTCTAAGTCTTCAAAACCCACTGATTTATTTCCTTCCTCGTTATTATTTATTTGCTACAAATATAATTTAAAAAAATATATATAAAATTAAGTACACTGAAAACTATCTCCAGGTTTTCTAATATAAACAAACGTAGCCTTAAGTGAAAAATAATTGTGGTACACCGAAAATCACGTGATCTCCCTTCTCCAGCAACATGAAACGGGCTATATATCAAGGTTACTGTAAATACCTAAGTCCCCCTTCGGGAACCTCCTTCAATATATCGTTCGGGGGGAAAGGTACTATTTCAGGTCACCGTGAGTCACACCTGAGGCGGATTCGTTGTTTACATCTTCGATGGAATTCCCGAAACCGATTTCGGCACAGCTGTTTCCATGTAATAGTTCAAAATAACAGTCCCGGGTTATTAGCACGTCGAAACTGGAAAGAAATTATCTCTTTATTTTTCTCGCTATCTCTTCCTTAAAAATACAGTAGAGAGAGCTAATCAGATTGCAGTGTGTTGAACTAATCACACGACCGGGGTGATTAGGGAAAGGGTATCTCTCTTATCTGCAGTTGCATGATGGATGGCAGGACATCAGATGTTTCGAAACTCGGAGGAGTTTGTATTCTTGAGAGATAAGTTCTTTCAATGGGGATTTTGATTAGAAACGGTTTTGTGGTTTGTTTCTCAAGTGCTTACTTAAGGTATCCGACTACGTATAAAAATTGGATTTTTTAAAAAACGTTTTAAAACTACGGTTTTTAAACGTGTTGTCAATTATAATACAAAATGCTATAAATGCAACAAAAATATTTGAATACATAATATATATTGAGAAATAGGAAAATGTATAGAAAATTTGAATGAAATTTAATCAAAATGGTTAAAACTCTACAGAAAATTGTAATGCAGCAATCCTTTTTTTCTTTGCACAAAAGTTATGGAATATAATGATGAATGAAATGAACCAAAATCTAAGAAAAGTCTTGAGATGCAAAGAAGTTACGGGTATAAATATACGTATATATGCATTTTTCCTTAAATTCATGACTTAATTTTTCTAAAAACACCTATAAATAAAAAAGTATTAAACCAACAATAAAACTTTTGGTTCATTTCATTGCCCATATTATTTAAAACATGCGCTGATATTTTTATGTAAATTCCTTTATAAGTTTTTGAGATATGCTAACGGTGGAGAATTTTTATGAAAATGAAAGTTTTGGGAAAATTGAAATGAAAGACAAATTTCAGCTGAAAAATTTGTGATCCTGGATTATAGATCAGGCCTTCTTTTTCTTAGAGAAGATAAAGGGTTTTGGAAAAAGGAAAGTCTAAAGTACAAGAAATATGGATTAAAAAAAATTCGCCAGTGTGCTCAGTGCCCAGTGTTTTTAACGCAGTTAGATACCTTAAAGGATTTGATCTTATTTGGCAATTTATATTTGATTTCAAGATTAATAAATATTATTTGTTCATTTCCAAACCAACGGGAGTGGTTTTCCCAAATCTTTCTTGCCTACTTTCTAACAAATTTGCTACGCCACTGCGGCCACTAGCAATAAGGAAAAAGAATATAATCATATTTCACTTGAAAGTTTTCGAGAGAAAGAAAATTGAAATACATAATTAAGAGATATTTCTATATTTTAAGTAAATCAACTGGCAACTAATGATTAGTGGTTCTTCTTCAAGGCAGCAACTGAAAAAATGTCTAAAATTATAATAAACAAAGCTTCATGCCTTGGCCAATTTTAATCTCACATATAAGGAATTTTGCTTTGTTTATAAAATTTATTTTTCGAGAATATTATTCTAAACATGGGAAAAGAATGAAGGTACTCTTAAAAAGGGTAACCTGGGTATTTTTCAATCGTAACATATTGACTTATATGTATAAATAAAAATGAATATATGCCTGTATATCTCATATGCGCTGCCGTATCGCTCATCCGATTCCGATATATATTGCTGGCATTTACGCGAAGGTGATAGGCATAATACAATAATTTATAGTATTAAAAATATTTTCGAATCTATTTATCGCATCCATTAACCATGGATTAACAGCCAAATAACTCGCCAAGGAAACACGGAAGATTCAGTAAAAAGGCTAAATTCAAGATAGACGTTAATATTTCGGAGCTATTACGAAAATGCTACGTAAATCTTTCTTTGAGGTAATAGTTTTATTAGAGAGTGAGCCAGTACATGTTAGGGTGAACCAATCCTATAGGTTTGAAGTTTTAACTAAACTTTTAATAAAATTTTCGCATTTTTTTGAGGTCACTTCAGAAAATATTATAGTACGAATAATTTTGAGCCATCTTAGTTTTCAAAAAATTATCTTTTGAACTATAATAAAGATTTTATGGTATAAATTTATTTTCCATGGTCAATTAATTTTTTTAAAATTTTAATATCACATTTTTTAATATTAAATTTGAAAATTCTGAACGAATATTAAATGAATCACGAGATACAATGAATAGTTTCTTTCATTGCAACTCTGAAAGAACACCAAGCTTTGCAATTCTAAAAGAATACACAAATCTAATATATAAAAATTATTATTTGTTCGCAGAATAGAATAATAAATATAGAATAGATACTATTTATATTTATCTTTTATATATTCTTCAGTTTCAATTAATGTATTCACTGCCGACAAGAAAATGAGCATCATTCTTAATTAAACAACTATTTTAAATTCGAAACGATATTTCCAACATTATTTCTTCTACGGCAGCCACGCGCCGGGTACCAGCTAGTTATTCTATGTTTGAGAGATTTGCTCCACATCTGAACGTTTGCAGATTACTAAACTCTTTGATTACCTCGCTATATTAGCAGTACATAGTTCTACGAATTATTGTAGCTTTTCCTCTACGAAAAAGCAGCATTCAAGAATTTTTAGAAAAAAGCTATTAAATTTAAAAGTTTATGCAGAAAATAATGGGTTATTTCATACTATTTTCAGAGAGATAAAGGAAATAATTTTTCATGATAGGTGTGGAAAATTTGGAAAAATAGAGAATAAATGCTATTTATGTTTCTCCTTTATATCTCCTTTAATTTTAATGAATATATTCATTGCCGACAAGAAAATAAATCGCATTCTTCCTATCACTTTTAATTAAAAGGGATAGCAATTTCAAATTCCAAACGATGTTTACGAGATTATTTCTTCTGCTGTAGCAAAGAAATGCTAGGCTGGCTGCCAGAAGAAAAAATAATTCCTCATTTCAGTTTAACCGTTTTTCAGATTTAAAATTTATACCTATCTCTAATGGTACAAGTAATATAAAAAAACTTTTTAAAGTCAATTCCTACTTAGGTCAGCAAAGAAAAAATTTGTTTTTGTTACTTTTTATTAAATAATTACAATTAAATAAATATGCATACGCATGTGATAGAATCGCAATATTAAGTAATTTTTTCCCCAGAGATCTAAACTCTTCACCAGTGACGGTATTTATTCCTAAATTTATATACTGCTAAATATCTTATATAGGAGAATTTTTTTCACCCAAATAAAACGATAATTAATTAATTTATCAAAAAATCCCCGATGTCCTCAAGAATTGAACTTACATTCTTCACCTTCATGGGAAAAATACTGAAACCCTCGCATTTTATCGACCGAGCGACTACCTGTTGATTTCAATTATCATAACAAGCTGCTAAAACTGTATTTAAAGTATTAAAATTAAATTAATTAAGTTAATGAGTTAATAGTGGAAAAAATTGATCAACATCAAATTTTATAAACTAAAGGTTTAAAAAATGTATTTGAATTTGAGTGGCTGAATAAAAAGGGTTTTATTAACGATTGAAAATTTGAACAAGACACATAAATAAATATATACATATATGGTGAGTGTGAACTAATAGTAGGAATCGAAAAATGGTCCGACTTAAGATATCCAACTAAGTTCGATGGAAATTTTCTGAAATATTGGATTTTTTGAAAATAATTTAAAATTGTGGTTTTGAGATATATTGTCAATTATTATATAAAATACTCTAAATACAACAAAATTATTTGAAAATATAATATATTTTGAGAAATAGGAAAATTTGTAGTAAATTTTAATTAGATTTAACGAAAGCGATTAACACTCTACACAAAGTTGTAATACAGGAATCCTATTTTTCTTTATACACAAGTTATAGAATACAATGATGAATCAAACGAACCAAAATCCAAGAAACATTTTGAGATGGAAAGAAGACATGGGTAAATATATACATATATGTGCATTTTTTCCATAAATTTACAATTCAATTTTTCTGAAAACACCTATAAATGAAAACGTATTTCATTAATAATAAAACTTTTGGTTCTACTCTGAAATTTTTATGTGAATACCTCTATTAGTTTTTGAGATATCATGTTAACTGTGAAGAATATTGATGAAAATGGAAGTTAAAGACAAATTTTAGTTGAACCATATTTGACCCTGGATGATAGGTCAGGCCTTTATTTTCCCAGAAAAGATAAACTTTGGTAAGAGGAAAGTCTGAACTACAAGAAATAACAATAAAAAGAATATTCGCCAATGCGGTCAATAACTGTGATTTTAACGTAATCAAATACCTTAAAGTATATACACTGATGGAAAAAAAAAATCCCAACACCAAGAAAAAATTATTGTACAGTAATGAAATTTTAGGAATACATTTGTCTAGGTAACATATTTAATTGATTAAAGTTTCAAGATCACAGGTAGAGCCATTGGCGAGAAGAGCCATTTCAAATGTGAAATGTTGGTGCATTAGTAACCGGTGTAACCGCCAGAATTTTGAATGCAAGCATGCAAACGTGCATGCATTGAGTCGTACAGGTGTCGGATATCAGTTTGTTATGGAGTTCCATGCCTGTTGCACTTGGGCGGTCAATGCAGGGACGGTTAATGCTGGTTGTGGATGACACTGGAGTTGTCGTCCAATGATGTCCCATATGTGCTCGATTGGAGAAAGATCTGGTGTTCTAGCAGGCCAAGGCAACATGTCGACACTCTGTAGAGCATGTTGGGTTACAACAGCGGTATGAGGGCGAGCGTTATCCTGTTGGAAAACACAACCTTGGATGCTGTTCATGAATGGCAACACAACAGGTTGTATCACTAGACTGACGTACAAATTTGCAGTCAGGGTGCGCGGGATAACCACGGGAATGCTCCTGCTGTCATACGAAATTGCTCCCCATACCATAACTCCAGGAGTAGGCCCTGTGTGTCTAGGCCGCAGACAGGTCACTAGCAGGCGTTCACCTGGCCTCCTTCTAACCAACAAACGGCTATCACTGCGACCAAGGCAGAACCGGCTTTCATCAGAAAACACAACAGATCTCCACTCCGTCCTCCAATGAGCTCTAGCTTGACATCACTCACGTTGCAAACGGCAGTGGTTTGGAGTGAGTGGAATGCACTATACAGGGCGTCTGGCTCGGAGCTGTCCTTGAAGTAACCGATTTACAACAGTTCGTTGTGTCACTGTGGTGTCAACTGCAGCTCGAATTTCAGCTGCAGACGCAGTACGATTAGCCACAGCCATACGCCGAATACGACTATCTTCCCTCTCAGTAGTACCACGTGGCGCCCGGAACCTGGTCTTCTTGAAGTAGTACCTTCCCTTGACCACTGCCACCAATACTTATGCACAGTGGATACATTCCCGCCAATTCTTTCAGCAATATCGCGGAAAGAAAACTCAACTTCTCGTAGCCCTACAACACGACCTCGTTCAAACTCAGTGAGCTGTTGATAATGGCTTCTTCATCTTCTCAGAGGCATCCTTGATTAACATTAACCCATTACGTCATATCTCAACTGTAAATAACGATCACGAACCTTACAGCGTTTATTTAAAGCAAACCTCATTTGCATGTTCATAGTGTCGCTACTAGCGCCCCACTTACGCGCATAGCTCGAAATTTGAATCGACGTCATCTTTCAGATGTATAAACACGCCTACCAAATTTCGTTTATCTAGCACAGCTCCTTCCTAGTGTTGGGATTTTTTTTCCATCAGTGTAGCTGTCTCTAATGATATAAAAATCAGCTCTAGAACCATGATTGGAGGACGTCTGAAATCTTTTTCAACTATCTTGCTTGTTATATATTTAGTCATGATTATGACACGTTTCCGTTCAGAAATTTCAGAGCCGAATTTTTTTTTTACTAACTTCCCATAAAACATTTCCACACTCCTTAATTCGGAAAAGTTCCCTTTCAATTATTTTTGTGAACGTACTTTTCTCCACAAACGATTAGAAGAAATGAGGGATGCATTTAGACAATTTCCCCAAAACAGGAAAAATCGAACAGGACATTATCTTCCGAACACGGAACTTTTCCGTATTGATTTAGTGTTTTAATCAAGCACGTCCAACCGGATTTGTCCGGATTTGTGAACAACAACGTGGAATTTAATGGCCTGCGATAGAAGAATTGAGACAAACGGTGGAATTTCTGTTTGCCATAAATAACTTTTTCCAGGCATTTGACCTTTTATTGCTTTTTAGCCGAACGGAAGTATGCGATGGGGACAACAAACCGAAAGAATGCCCAATAAAATTTGTGCAATGTCCTCATAAATTTTATTTATTGCTGACCATTTTTTGTCCCTAATTAGGTCAGAATACTATATTTAAATACGAGTTTCAGATGAAAAAAAAATCATTTTTATATTCGTAAATTATTTATAATCTCTTTCCTGTTTTAATTTATTTTTGATTTTACATCTTTCAAACACGAACTTTTATTTTAATAAGTTAAATACTAAACTACAATATCTAAAATTCACCAAGATGAAAGAATAGTTTTAAATGTATTGATGTGCGTAATAAATATAAATATCTTCCATTCTTTGAAAAGGTAATATAGTGTGTGTGTTCATAAGATTTATATGCTTATTGATAGATTATTGTGGCAGCATTTATAGGCACACATACTATCTGTAAATTTCATCATGCGATACGAAAAACGATTTAAAGAGCAGACCATTCGACCAAAAACTACCAAATTTAGTATGTAATTACATAGAAAAATAGATGTTGTTTGATATTTCTACGAAATGACGTTCATTTTCAGATTAATTTATTGCTTGGTTTCTTAACTTCAAATTAATTAATACTATTGAATAACTCAAGAAATTTATCGTTTTTATTATTTTTAATTAATTAATATCACGCTATGAAGATTCTCGAGAATACCGGTTGGGGTTTCCGAACCTTTTTTTCGATTCTAATTACAGCAGTCCTGTAATACGAAACTTATATTTATTTTTAAGGAGTTTTTATAAACTTTATAAATACGTTTTTACAATTTTAACTTCTCTTTAGGTGGGGTATGGGTGGGTGATGTGTGTGTGTGTGTGTATTCTTAGTATAAATTTAGGTGTTGTTCTGTTTTAAAATGATTTCAAAGTCGATGTATTCGTAATTTTTAGCTTTTTCTGAAAAAAAGTAACATCAAAATTTTGCAAAGAATCATATTTTCAACTCCATACTAATAATCTATCGAATCAAAATCAGATTGAGGCAAATAAAAATATGAAAAATAAAGTATCTTTTAAAATTTAATATATTTAAACATTTAAATTTCCTTAAATATTAAAATAAAGGCTTTTACTAATTTGACTTTTCTGCGAAAATGAATTTAAAATACAATCCGCAGAAAAAGTAATTAAATACTTTAAGTATTAATGCTAATTTTTTTTTTGAAAAAGCGTGCTGTACTGCCTGAATGACAGCATGCCTTATGATGTCTTGATAGTTTTGCAGATAAAGTAGCAGTAGTTAGCAAAATGCGACACGCGTCACCCTATTACTATGCTGATTGTAGAGCACGCTATAGACAACATCTGGATCACATTTCTGAGCAATCTTTCGACTTAACGTCGTCGATATTCGTTGCTTTGATATCTGGGTCAACCTACTAAAAATTTTCGGTAAAATGAGACATTTTATTCACCTATCATCCCGTCGATTTTAAATTTGCATCTAGTGTTAATCCAATTAATTTCACTTCTGTTCGCCATTCTGTTCTGTAAGAGGTCTCAAAGTTTTGTTGAAGTGAAGTTTCCTTAAAAAACATTTCTTCGTTTTTGTCCGAATTGATAGCAATAGCCAGAAAGTGTACCAGTTCTCTATCCTAATAACTGAATCTAATATAATATATAAGAACTTGACCAATCTATATAAATAAAAATATATAGTTATGTGTATATCTCTTATGTTTTCTTAAACTGTCCATCCGATTGCGATGAAATTTGGTCAGTTTATTGTTTACACCTACGGGATGGTTTTGTACAACTATCTAAAATTAAATGAAAAATTTCGAATCTCAATCTCATCTGTTTACCAAGAACTAATCTCCAAATAATTCGCTGAGGAGACAACAAATTCAGTAGAAATGCTAAATCCAAGTTAAAGGTTAATATTTTGTAGCTATAGTACGCAAATGTCATACAAGTCATTCTCAGAGGTAACAAATTTATTACAGATTATGCGAGAAAGTTTTGGGAAGACCCAGGGTTTTTTGAATTTTAATTAAATTTTAGCGTTTTTCGCTATAACTACCAAAAATATTGTAA
Organism: Argiope trifasciata; assembly: GCA_026543055.1. Taxonomy (NCBI): domain Eukaryota; kingdom Metazoa; phylum Arthropoda; class Arachnida; order Araneae; family Araneidae; genus Argiope; species Argiope trifasciata. The sequence continues at coordinate 3,066,553 of JAPMOQ010059770.1, forward strand.
TACAAATAATATCGCACCATCTTAATTTTCAAAAATTTTCTTTCCAACTATATTAATGATTTTATGGTATAAATATATTTTCAAATAAATATAATAATTTCACTAAATATGTTTAATCAACTTCAAAACAAAATATTTTAATCACATTTTCTAAAATTAAATTTGAGAATTCTTAGAGAATATTAAATGAATCACGAGATACAATAAATATTTTCTTTGATTGTCAATCTGAAAGAACACTAAGTTTTACAATTCTAAAAGAATACACAAATCTAATAGATAAAAATGAGTATTTGTTTGTTCGTATTATATTTACTGTCGTACCGTTCATCCTATTTGGATAAAACATTACCAAATTATTGATTGATTGCACTTAATATTATTTTTTTCGGAGGCAGCAAACGTGTCGGGTACCAGCTAATTAATTATATTTGATAAAGTTTCATTATTTTCCTAGAATTATATCATTCAAAGAGCCCGCATATTTTTTCTAATTCATTTATTTAAGTAGAAAAATAAAGCTTTTTTATGGACGGCTATTAACTTAATGATTCTAGATAGCTTCTCTTGTATAAAATCCGCATTCTAAACACTGACTATAGTAACTACACTTTAAATTTTTTTAACAACGTTATTATTGTTCAAGAAAACTTGAGACATATTTCCTTAACAAAAATTTCTGGCATAATTACTCATATTTTTGTTTACAGAAATTTATTCTAAAATTCACTAGCACCATATCTCCGATTACGGCGTCAGCGAATTTTATTTGATTTAATATTGCAATAAACACTACGATACGAAAAAGTACTAATAAATAACACTGTTATTTATTTATTTCCTACTTAACCAAGTTTTCTAGAAGCATTATCAGTGTATGCAAATTTATTGTTTGTTGTTTACCGTTTTGGAAGCGCTTTTTATCTGTAATCCATCATAATGATGTAAGTACTGTTTGAATTTCGCAACAGTTATATAAAGATAACCAACTTTACCTCAACAATAAACAAACATAAAAAATCTTGTTTACACTAAAACTTACTTGATGAATCATAGTATTAAGTAATCTTGCAGTATTACGAGAATCTACAGCATTTCAAGAATTTCAATTAAGTAATCTCGTTGTGTAAATATTTGATATTAAACATAACGTTAGCAAATTTTAAAAAAATTCTTAAAAGTATAAAAATTATTAAAATCATTACTTTGTCATTTTGATGTTTTATGCAATGTTTGATTTTTGGCAATATTTCGGCATTTATTCAGTTTTCTTGATTAATAATTTCTAACTTTTCTCAATTATGAGATGAACACTAACTCCTTTCCTGATTATAAAAGACTAGCTGGTAATCGGCGCGTTGTTGCCGCCGAAAAAATAATATTAAGTGCAATCAATCAATAATTTGATAATGTTTTATCCAAATAGGATGAACGGCACGACAGTTTATAAAATACGGACAAATAAATATTCATTTTTATGCATTAGATCTGTGCATTCTCTTAGAATTGTAAAACTTGGTGTTCTTTTAGAATGTTAATGAAAGAAACTGTTTATTGTATTTCTTGATTCGTTTAATATTCGTTCGGAATTCTCAAGTTTAATTTTAGAAAATGTGATTAAAATATTTTCCTTCAAAATTCATTAGACATAGAAAATATATTTATACCATAAAATTGTTATTATAGTTGGAAAAGATAAATTTTTGAAAATTAAGACAGTGCAAAATTGTTTGTACTATAATATTTTTAGAAGTTACTGAGAAAAACACTAACATTTAATTAAAATTAAAACTTCGCAGTATTGGTCTCCCCTAAACTTTCTAGCATAATCTGTAATAAAGTTGTTACCTCTGATAATGACTTGTGCCATTTGTTTTCAATAGCTATACAATATTAACCTTTAACTTGGATTTAGCATTTCTACTGAATCTATTGTGTCTCCTCGGCGAGCTATTTGGAAGATTAATGCTTGATAAATAGATGTGGCTGAGATCCGAATTTTTATTTTAGATTATTGTAATATTCCTATCACCATCCCGTAGATGTAAGAAATAAGCTGACCAAATTTCATCGCAATCGGACGAACGGTTTAGAAAGGCATAAAAGCCATATAGATAAACATTCATTTTTATTTATATAAATTGTTGAGCATTAACTACTATACTTAAGATTATGTTTATTTTTTAAGCTTAAATTATTGTAATAAAATTTAGGGTAAGATTAATTTTTTTGTAAATTTCGTTGCACTCCTCTTTTTGCAGAGTTTGGAATATGGAGATTTTAACGCTACGAGTTGTCTAACATTAATTTTAGAATTCCTGGCATGTCATCTTTTATCCTTGCTTTCAACAATTCTATATCACTGGCGAAGCGAAGATTCTTTCTTTAATATAAACTCAAAAAGAAGAGAAAAAAAATGAAGTAGAGCATCACTAGGTGACCATAAATCTCGTAGCTTCCATTTCGTCTAATAATCTATTTGCCCTCCTGGATATATTTCACCCAAGAATCAATAAAATAGTTAGGACTGATTTTTGGTTGCGATACTTTGACAATTAAATAGCAATGGAAAAATAACGTCCAAAATATCTTTAAACAGAAATGGATTTCTTGAAATCACAAAAAAGCATTGTACATTTTCTCTAATTGATAGAATTAATAAGAATTAACTTTTCGTTGATTTGATGAATTATTTTTGCCATCTATTCGACAATAAAAAAACTTTAAGACTGGAGCTACGCAATTATAAGAATTTTGCTTGCTCTTTCTCTGATAACTTTATTTTCAACTGCTGGAAACAGCAACAACAATTTGGAAAAAATTTTCTTCATTCCTTATTATTACAATATTATCAATTTTTTAATTTTTTTTTGTTTTAGAAGTATAGAGAAAGCATTCTAATCATCGAAAAATTCGAAATCGACATCTTGACTAATCTAAGCCTTTTGGATTTTTTTTTTAGTTCGATAACACCCCTTATGCCGGTGTCCTGGCATAGGGTAGCACGTCTTCCCCGTAATCTGGACCTTCCTAGGTTCGAGTCCCGGTTCGGGCATGTTCTTCTGTGTGTTCTACTTGTGAGATGCATGAATGAGCCCCCCTGTAAGAAGGGGTAGTGCAAGCGAATTTGTATGTCATCTTCCTAAGAGCTAGAAGTCAGATTTATGCCCTCTTGGCCCTCAGGGGCCTTTACCCTCAGAAGCTACTGCACCCCCTTTAAGTGGAAACATGGACACGACATCATCATTATCATCAACACCTTTTAGGTTTTATGTCTGATTGTGACAAAGATAAAATGTTTTTATACCAAATTTGTTTAGTCCTATCCAATTTTGAGCAAAATACATTCAGATATACTCAGTCTATTTTTCTTTTTCGAATATATGTTAACACGATAATTAAACAATGAAGATCGTTTAAGGAATAAAATCCGATACACATATTTAACAATCTATAGTTTAGACCCTTAACAAATTTTGAACCAAATTCAGTAAGAGGTTAGCAGTCTGTCTCTACTATTAAAAGCATGTAAATGGGATAAATAAAAAACATAGTGAATTAAATGTATCAAATTTAGCATGTTACTTTGTGACTACACATGTAATCCTGAACCAAATTTTAGCTTCAATCATTTGGCAAAAACGCATCTAATAAACAAATTGAATTTTAGGATATTATTAATTGCATATTAGGGATGAATCGCCAAAAACTTCCCAGAATTAAGCGATAAATTCCTTAAAAATATTTAATTCATGTCAAAGGTCAATCTTTTTTAACTGTTGTACGCTTTGGTATGCAAGAGACTCTCTGGCTTAACCAAGATCCATATTTTTTAGGTGGATCATATCTTCATTAAAGAGTATATTAAGAATTTGTGTGAGAGACGACTCCATTAATTAAAAACTTAATAATTTTAATGGTAGTGATTTTCAGTGTTTAATGCATTGAAATTTTTTCGATGCAGTAGCAGAAGTAATGTTAGTTTGTTTGGTTCCTCTGTTCATATGAGACCTACAAATCAAATATTAGTTTATCTTTATTATTTTACTTTTTAAAAATCAAATACGGAAGGTGATGTTGGAAAATAATGCACCAGACTATATTTACACTCACTACGCCACTAGATTGGAGAGAGGGGAAAATAGTTCGAAGATGATAGTAAACATGTTTATTAACAAAAAACAGCATCTTCTTCGAGTAATAACCTCCTTGCCTCATATCTTCTCCGGAGATTCTTATAGCACCTTATTGCACATTTTTCCAACCTCTCTTCCTGGTGCAAACGATCTTCTTCTGCTGATGGATGATCCAAAGTAAACTCATTAAAGTGTTCCATCCACCCACGCACAAACACATCCAGCCCTCCTCCCTATCTTTAATTGGAGCCAGTCAATCGATCGCCACATCGCGTCGGAATTTTCTATAAATAATGCAAGGCTCCTGAACGATGGAAAAGATTTTGGCATGCACTCAATATCTATTGAGTGAGGGCAAATAAAGAGGCGAACGAGTAATGGGGAGAATGGAGTGGGAAATCAGAAAGGTAAATAATGAAATCAGAAAGGTAAATTTGATTCGATATTTGCGACTCAATGGAGACCGCAAATGAGATTTTCATTTATTGATGCTCGATGGAAGTTCTATTAGCTTTATGAATCTTAAGAACTTATGTGGACATACGATGAAATATCTTCTATCTCTCTGTATATAATGCTAAAGTACGCTGCATGAAAATCTCTTTTATTGGTTAATAGCTGGTACCCGGCTCTTTGCTGCCGCAGAAGGAATAATTTTGGAAATATCGTTTGATATTTAAAATAGCTACCTTGTTTAATTAGGTATGATAGCAAGAATGATATTTATTTTCTTGTTGACAAGGAATAGATTCATTGAAATTGAATGATATTTAAAGGAGAAGCGCAAATAATATTTATTCTATTTTATTTCTTTTTTTAACTTTATTATTCAAGAGTTTTAGGGTAGGGCTTTTTTTCCCTTCCCGTCTTCAGCAGTAACAAACAAATTTCTTGACAATCCAACTCGCAAGCATCCAGCATTCGACTGGCTATGAGAAAAACATGGATTATTTTTGTTTCAATCCGCACACTTGAAGTGATTGACCTGGAGCCTTGTTGATGATCATTGAGAATGAAAGTCGAATGGGGAACTGAACTGCAGTCGTTTGAAATCAAAAGGAATGTTGGTAGGAATGATGGAAATGCATAGAGTGAACACATCTTCTCCAGTCGCCGTTCCTTTGGGCTTAGTTGTCAAGCTTTTTGCCTCACATTGGTCTTTTGATTCTGATACTTGATCACGCAGCCTGTAAAAGTTGCCTTATTTTCTTCCTCATTATATAGATTACATAATTTTACTAGGCCTATAACCATTCTGTAACTGAAAGTTATAAGTATTCAAAGTTTTATCGCATTGTATTACTCTCGACAAGGAGGACAGATTTATATGTCTGTCAGTCACCACCACACACGGAAAATCTTCGGTTAGTGGATTCGAACGCGTAACCAAACGGACACGAGTTCGTTTGGTTACGCGTTCACGGACACACGCATACCGAATTCGAGTCACTGCGTATTTTGAATAATCACGTTTAAAGGTTTCTGAAGCAAACCGGCAGGCAGTCAATCCGACGTTGAATTAACCACAAAATTTGACAAGTATCCACACAATAGATATTAAGTCTGTGTATCGAATTTTATCTATCTATATGTCTTAATTTTGTAATTATGATATTAATTTACATTCCAACAGTCAAACAAACGGACTTCTGAACAGATTTTGCATTTTTTTGATAAAAATCTATAAATTTGGTGGTATAGGATGTATTCAAATTTCAACTGTCCAGCACAAAGTACTTTTGAGTTATCTTTGTCATAGACAGTGAGCAAATAGATGGACATTTTCCAAAAATGTGTTTTTCTAACTGAATGAGGTCTAAAAGTTGGAGACTCGTCATATGAATTTCATAACTAAATGTGAAGATACGTTCGAATCTTACTCTAATTTAATTGCTTAAAAATTCAATAACCTGCGAGAATAGAGGTGGCTACTTAAAGTAAACGCAATACATCAAAATATTTCTTAATTAACACTTAGTTGTTCAAAATAACGGTACTCTTGATGGAATAAATATAAATCCGAAATTTATACGAGATAAAAGTAAAAGAGACCATGATAAAAAACAAAATGTAATCTGTTAGTGAAGAAGTACAGATCTAGTTGATATGGACAGTTCAATTTCCAATACCCCCTTTCCCTTGACCACTACCAACGATCGTGTTTGTGCTTGTACAAAACTGAAAGAGAATGAGATAGATGAAAGGGGATGCGGAAATCAAAAAAATCAGATAGAGCGAAAAAAAAAAAACCCGAAGGATATAGTGAAAATTATTGACTGCTCTATTCTAAGAACATGTTGTTTGCATATGAGAATATTTATAAGAAGAAGCTGTTAATCATATATTAATTGATATATAAGACGAGATAATATATGTGTTTTCTAATTTTTCGAAAAAAATGACTCTTTTAAATTCTAGAGGCAAACTTAGAAGCAAGCAAACGATTCATAAAGAAATTCCACTCCATTAAGAAATAAAAAGGTTTTATGAAATAATCTGCAAGGTAATTTTTGAATATATAATTTTATTTTTCTGAAATATAAAATTACACGTATATGTTTCGCATCGTACTCTAGTGGATATTGATTAGCAATAGAGAAGGACATAAGGTCAACATGTGGTTTGTTTGTATATAGAATCAGAGATGCAGATGTGTTACTCCTTTACAGGAGCGTCTCTTATCTCTTAGGAAGTAAATAATCGATGGGTCAGTACAGCGATAGGTTTGTATCATCAATAGATAGCCGAAGAAAAGCATTGACAACTGAATAGAAAAGCATCTGCCGTACAGGCCGAATAATGAACTTATTATAGTCTATTGTAGAGAAACTATGAAAAACGGCCTGCTTTGAAGGTGCAATATTGATTGTCATGTATGGAAACAGATGCCTTAATTAAGTGCAATGGTAAATGGAAATATCGCTCTTAGAGCTATTAATTCAGAGATAAAACCACCCTCTAGAGCTAGGCTATAGTGTTCAAGAACTTGATTCGCTGAAACTCGCATTTTAATTTAATTTCTAAAAGTGAATACAGAAATGGAATTTGTATGAGATTTTAAAGTGAAAAATGTAAATAAACCATTTATTATAGACTTAGTAGTTGTGGTATTTGTATTTAAATATGTACGATCATAAATGGAACTTTGTTTTCAGTGTATCGCAGTTTTAATTTTAAATACTTTATACGATTTAAATATTATGTATTTGTTTGTTTGTTAAAACAATGTTCAATAGATTCCTCATATTGGAGTTTCTACAGATGGCGCTACAAAACAAAGAATAAGTGAATTACCTGCTGGCGTCCTGGTATCTGAGCGTCCCGCGTTCAAGTCCCGATTCGGGCGTGGTTGTTATCCTGTGTTTTATCTGTGGCTAGTGCGAATGTACCCCCCCCCCGGTAAAAAGGAGTTGTGTAAGCGAACATGAAATAGCTAAGCTGTGTGGTACTCTTGGTCTTAATTGGAATTACCGAAAAAGCAAGGGAGGCCAATTTAAGCTTAAATCGCTGACAGCTTTCTGGGGGGCCGGTGGTAAAGTCTCGGCTTTGGAACCGGAGGGTTTCAGGTTCGAGACTCGATTCCACCGAAGAACCGTCGTGTGAGGGGGGTCTGTTGCACGTTAAATCTGTCAAGCCAAATGTCCTCCCGCTGGTGTGGCGTGGTGTGGAGAGGGGGGTGCCAGTTCAGGTGTCGTCCTCGTCATCTGAAATTACGAGGTGGTTCAAAATTACGAGGTCCGTCCCCAAATAGCCCTCGTGTTGCTTTAAACGGGACGTTAATATAACTAAACTAAACTAAACTAAACTGACAACTTTCTGTCAGCCGGCTGGTAACGTGCCATAAGTAGCAACAGTGAATTAACTAAAGCTATACTGTTCGTTTCAGTATTTTGAGAGGGCCGCGGTGGCCTGGTGGTAAGGTCTTGGCTTCGGAACCGGAGGGCTTCAGGTTCGAGACTCAGTTCCACCGAAAAACCGTTATGTGAGGGGGTCTCTTGCACGTTCAGTCTGTCAGGTCAAAGGTCCTCCCGCTGGTGTCGCGTAGTGTGGAGAAGGGGGTGCTAGCTCAGGTATCGTCCTCGTCATCTGACCGTGGTTCAAAACGACGAGGTCCATCCCAAAATAGCCCTCGTGGTGCTTTAAAACGGGACGTTAATATAACTAAACTAAACTAAACTCAGCATTCTGAAGGTCCTATCACACGGAAAAATATCTTGGGCACTTTCCGTCAGCAAACGACAAGGAAAATGGCGTCACTTGTGTGACGTTTCTTCAAAGTTTCACGTGATTGGTTGAATTTCGTTTGCGGACAATATTTCAGACAACATTTTCGAGCTGGTTCGAAAGAGTTGTAGATTATGAAACTTGCTTGACCGGTTTTCGAGGGTAGAAACGGAAAAGTGCTGGCGAAATTTCACCGTGTGATAAGGCCTTGAGACGACCACATTTCGACGATTCTGCCTCACAAACGAGTGAGACGCGGAAGATTGAGCGCTTTTCCGGAATACTTTGACATTCTTTGACCTTGATTTTCGGACTATTAGATAGTTTTTTTGTTCATTTTTTTTCACGTACCGGCAAGTCTCATGTCGTTTCTGACCGTGCTATTTCATTTTATTTTAGTCCGAGAGTAATATGACTTGACTTTATTGTTAAATGTTAACACTGCCTTCTTTTTATCTTTCCCCTCACTCTTTTTTAACGAATTAAACCCATCCTAAAGTATACGCAAAAACACGGAGGATTTTAGAATCCAATGGCAAACAATATTTATTTTACCGGCTAAGGAAGATTCTATATTAATTAAATTATATTTTCTTATTTACTTGTATCCAAAGTTTGAAAACCACTTGGATTTCTAGAATGCTTGATTATTTAGTGACCCTAATAATATAATACTAACTGATATTAAATAAAGTGGCAAAGGTTCTGCTCTTCAACAAGATATTTTGATTGAGAAGATTTGAGTAGGTATTAGACAAAATCCAATAAGTAAATAAATACCTAAATGCTTCTGAAAAATAAATTAATTAATTCCAAAAGATTAAGAAGCAAAAAGAAACGAAGAAGAAATGTTAAACACTTTGCATGCCACTTTTATTGTTTTTACTTAAGGGACTCACCCATACTGTGGCCTATTACACAAAATGCTAAATGAAATAGTTTCCAGGGATTGATTTTTATAAAATTTAAATCAATTAAACTTTTCTTTTAATATAAAGTCTTTATTTTTAAGTACAAAAATATATAAATAAATTCAGATGTGGAAAAGGAAAAGATTTCCTCTTTTATATTTGTTTCCTATTTGAATAAAAATCAGCGACGTTCCAAATATATATATAATTCCAATTTGTTCTAAATATATATAAAAATCAACGACGTTCGGTTATTTTGAAAACAAAATATTTTCTTTCATCTATGAAATTAGAGCATCCATAATACAAATATAATAAAAGCTAAGAAGGATAATTCACTTATTTTAAAATTATTTTTTAATTAAATTTTAAAATATTAAATCCAGTCCATCGTTTTTAATGTCACACATTTTCTTATAAGTAGAATATGGGATATTTAATTAAAATTTGAAAAAATAATCAGGAAAATGATATCGAATTTCTGAATTATTTATGCTAGTTATCTTCTACTAATGGCTTAAAGATAGTTAAAGAAATATGAGTTACATTTGAAAAGTTAATTCCGTTACTATCTAAGTTTGAAGCATAAAAAAAAGAAAAAAAATTATACAAAATAAATAAATAAATTACATTCGTCATATCGTTAAGAAACAGATTTTTTTTCGTAACTTTACATTTTACAGCAACTGGATAAAGCACTGAACACAGTATTTCAAAGAATTTTTTGTTCAATGAAAGTAAGAAAAATCCTGAAAAATGATGGAATTTGAAAAATATATATATAACCTTCTTTGTAAAGAATTGAATATCCAAATAGTTCGACATTTAACTTTCATAAAATGTGAAAGAAGTAAAAAAAAATATCAAGAAGAAAAATAATATGCTTCATAAAATATCATTTATGATCCCTTCTAGAAGTAGAAAAAAGAAATATATGTGAGGAAATAAAACTTCTGAGCTGAAAATAGAATATATAAATCCTTTCAATTTGAAAAAAAAGTTTTTCACAGAATATTCTCATATATGCATATTTAAAGAGGAAAATGCATTTTCGGAAGTTTATTATAAGAACTCTCTTCAATAATAAATTGAAAAGTAAGGGTAAGAAATATTGAGGAATTTTTCCAGGCTTTTCTTTGGTAGATGTATTTTCCTTCCCGTCCGATAGATTGAAATCAGAGCAATTAATATTATAAAGATATGAAAAATTCTTCATTCAGCCGAAAATTAATTATGATCATGAAAGTAATATTTAAGCTTAAATGTGCAAATTTAACAACAACAGTACACATATGGCATCCATTCGTGATTTATAAATAAATACATTAAAGAAATTTGAGTTTTCGAAATGGTGTTGTTGTGCTATCATATCATTCTGAAAGATATAACAAAAAGAAAAGAAATTTCAAATTCCGTTCCAATAACAACACTGCACCAAAAGATCGAAATTATACAGCACTAGTTGGTACCGGCGCATTGCTTCCGTAGAAGAAATAATTTTGGGAATATCGTTTGAAATAGCTAGCTTTTTAATTGTACTTGATATATAGAATGGTATTTAGTTTCTTGTCGACAATGAACGTGCTCAGTGAAACTGAATCTATATAAATAAAAATAAATGTTCGTCTCATGTGCCGCTCATCCGATGGCGATGAAACTTTGAGAACTTATTACTTGCACTTTGTTTCTGTTGAAGATAGAAAAACAAAAACAAAAAATATTGAAAACCCTAAAGTTTTGAATAATAAAGTTAAAAAAATAGAATTAATATGATTTGCGCTTCTTCTTTGTATATCACTCAATTTCAATGAATACATTTGAGTTTCCGATGCGAAAAGAAATATTATTCTTTCTATCGTTTCAAATTAAACAAAACAGTTATTTTAAATTTCAAACAATATTTCCAAAATTATTTCTTCTGCTGCAGCAACAAGCCGGGTACCAGCTAGTACGAAATATAGATTGAATAAATGATGGCAGAACTGAAGTAACTGGAACAAATAATTTTACAAGAAATAATAATTATAAAATTGAAACTTTTTAAAACTTAATCATTATCAGATGGCGTAAAGAAATTTTAAAATAGTATTTGATATGGGATAGATTTAGCTCCAAAAGATGGCAATACGCATGTAAGTGACGTGATGGCGCGCTCTCCCGCTAGAGAGAGTTGGAAGATTTTGTGCCATAAGACGAAGAACGAACGCTTTACGATGTATTGTACGAAATTTCCAAAATTATTTTTTCTGCGGCAGCAACACACTGGGTACCAGCTAGTGATATATAAAAGAGAAATATAAAAAAAATTATTCTGTTTTTTTAACTTTATTATTAAAGTATATTTTTAGGTAGAGCGTTTTTGTTGTTGTTATTTTTCCGTCTTCTGCAAAAACAAATAAATTTCTTGGTTGTCCGACTCATGATTATCCAACATTACAACTGGTATTTTGATGGTTCAAAGCAATAAGGTGACGAAGTTTTATCACCATTGGATGAATGGTAAGACAGCCGATAAAATACGAAAAAGCAAGATTTCATCTTCATATATTAGATATAATAGTTATACTATGCCCATAATCGTTGCGCAAGTGCAAGCAAGATGGTGGCAAACTTTTGTCGTCATCGGATAAATGGCACCTAAAATTAAGAACAAACGAAAATTCATTTTTATATATTAGATTATACCTTTCAGTAATCCTTTTTAGTAGACTGCATATTACTGGTTTTCATAACATTTCTTTAAAATATATTTGAAAAATATCAAATAATAAAATCGAACAAAAAATACAATTTTCTTGGTAAAAACATTTCGTATCCAAATACTTCAACTTCAAATATTATAAACTATTACAAAACTAAAGTGAAAAGAAATAAAAATCTTAGTCAGATAAGTAATCCATAAAATCCATATCCATTTTATCTGCATCCATAAAATATCAGCTCTGCCTCTACTTGGGGGAATAGAAAAAAATGAAACAAATGTGAACAAATACAACCTTTGAGCGGAAAATGGCAGAAAAGTTTTCCATCTAGCAAGTATAGAAAGTAATTTGAATTTTAGAATTATTTCATCGATCTGCATATAAGAAGAGGAAAAGCAATAATCGAAAGTTAACGAAAAATTCTGCTCTAATAAATAATCTTTGAGACATTCTTAATTATTCTGCTATTGTGTTAAAGAATTGAAATGTTATAGCAAAATATATGAAAAATTGAAATAAATGTGAACAAATACACCCTCTGAGCCGAAAATGGTATAAAAGTTTTTCGTTTGGTAAGTGTAGAAAGTAATTTCAATTTTATAATAATTTAATTGATCTGCATATAAGAAGAGAAAAAGGTACAATCGAAAGTTACGAAAAATTCTGCTCCAGTAATTAATTTCGGAGACGTTCTTCTTAATTATTTTTTAATATATGAATTGTGTTAAAGAATTGAAATATTATAGCAAAATCTATGAGAAATTCTAGAGTAAACCAGGAATTATGAAGTAGAATTACATCTTTAGTAGGAAATAAATCATTCGCTTTACTTTTAATGTATTATCTTTTTTGTTACAAAATCTCCTGTATAATAAATACAGTGGCACATAACTAATTTGAACATTTTTAATTTGATTTCTCAAGAGATTCACATTCGTCCCTCGAACCATTGAATTTCTTTCCTTCCTAAAGTTAAAAAATATTAAAAATATAATTATTTAGTTAATTTGGAGTTAGAACCCAAACTTGTTTTTATTTCTAAAATTTTAAAATATTATATTCATAATTTGTGATTTTAGTATCTGTGAAAGAATAATTCTTTCACGCCGTATAATTAATTACTCGAGATCTTTATTCCTTAGCAATGTATTCAGTCATGAAAAAATGATTTCACGTTTGAAAAAACTTTCATTAACAGAAATCATAGTTAAAATTACAATGGTTAAAGGTTAATTCCACGATTGATTTATTCTAAACACATATATTTATTCTATAGTTGATAAATTAGATTTATTCTCACTCACTCTCTCTGTATATATATATATATATATATATATATATATATATATATATATAT
>JAPMOQ010059770.1:3080571-3127090 GCA_026543055.1 Argiope trifasciata
TCAAAATGATGGTAACACGGTGATAAAACCTAATTTTTCCCTTTGACGTGCTCTTGCAGATTTTATAGAAACCTTAGCTTTGCATTTATAGCTTTCCATTTTTTAGAAACTATCACATTTTATAATGAAAAAAAATATTGAATTAATGATACAGATATTGCAAACGATAATAGAAATATGCCATTAAGTCGGGAATCCTATGCAAATCCTGTCTAAATTCCATCAGGTTTACCGTAAATAAAGAAGATTTGTTGGATTAATTATTTAGATATTGCGAACGATCATAGAATCCTTTGCTTTGCATTTATTTTTTTAGAAAATATCACATTTTATATGTATTTTATTTTATCCAGTCACGTGCTAAAAGTTGCATTTCTTTTGATATATTTTGCAATGATAGTTTTTTTTAATTAGAACTTCCGGCATTCTTTTATTTTATCCAGACATGTGCTAAAAACATGGTTAAAATATTTCTTTAAAAATTCGTTAAAAATAGAAGCTTACGTTATAAACTAAAAAACTGACACCGCTAGAAAGCTAATTTTTTAATCTTTAAATTGATATAAAAATCACGTTTGTGCGATAATATTTTCGGAAGTTATAGCGAAAAAACGTCGAAATTTTGCTTCAATTTTAATGAATTCAAATTCTAATTAAAAAATTTTAAAAAAAGGGCTCAGAGGTGCACATTCCCGACCTCCAAGGTATACATGTACCAAATTTGGTAGCTGTAGGTCCAACGGTCTGGCCTGTAGAGCGCCAACACACACACACACATTGAGCTTTATTATAAGTATAGATATAGTATATCAACAACTGCAACATCATTGATGGGAGTTAAGGTGAGCCCTAAGAGCTACACCGAGAAGGTACAACCTTTAACATGGTAAACAGGTCGCGTAATTGGTAGGGAGACTAGACCTTACACCATTACTGTATCCACTCGGATGATTAGAACTAACCAATACACTCGAAGCTTCTCATTCTCATATGTGAGGTATCCTCCGGTTTTATGAGCATAAAGTTACACAAAAAGATACGTGATTAAAATTAAACACGGCCAATATTCTTAGAAGACCAGTAGATTGCCAGAGGCAAGTAAAATGCACAAATATAATTTCCTATTGATAAACATGGGCAAAATAAATAATATTGAGGAGTATGAGTTATTAACTCTGTATTGATTATAAGCCCATAGCTTCACACTAATAGGTATAAGCCAATATCTTCACACTAATAGGTATAAGCCAATAGCTTCACATTGACATGAATAAGCTAATAGCTTCATAAAGTTTGAGTTAATAGTTTCAGACAGATAAGAACTATCTAACCTCATTATACTGATAAATGCAAATTAATAGCTCCATATTCATATAAATTAATATTTTCATATTGTTAAGTATAGACTAGTTGCCTTATATTCATAAGTATAGACAGATAGCTTCATGTTAAAGGCTATATTTCTCAATATAGACTAAGAGCTATATATTGATAAATATAAAATAATAGCTTCATATTAATATGTATAGACTAACAGCTGCAGACTGATAAGTTCAAGTTAATAGCTTTAGATTGATAAGTATGAGTTGAGGAGGTGTGAGCACTGGCATGTAAAACAGGGATGTATAAATGCAGCATTTCTATGTCGTATTCTATTTTTTATTCGTAATTTCATCATCTAGTCATCTATTATGTAAAGATAAAGGAATACTATTTATTTAATTTACGATGAAACCCCTAGGAGAAATAATTCTATATTAATAAGCAAATTATTTAGTTTTATACAAAATCTTTCTAAATAACTTTTCCGTTGAATACTAGTTTACTGGGTCAGTATGTAATCTCTTTCTCTATTTTATGACAGTTTGAATGGTTCATAAAAATCAGTATAAGAAAATTTCTCTTCGCTAATGCGTTAAAAATGGATTAATATTTGATAGAAGAACCGAAAAAAAAAAAAATGGTAAGAACGCGAAGAAAAAAAATTTTTTTTTTTTTTTTTTTTTTTCTGAAAATCGATGATGCGTTTGCATGTTCCACTTTCAAACGGCCTTACAGAGCACAGAAGAATAAAATCGAATTAAGCACGTTTTGATTCCGAATATTTTTTTTGTCAGTAGAATCAGCATATTTCTTAAGGACATTACCGACATGACAAAAGCGGATTATAATCTGGCTTCCGTCTCTTTTTCGTCCAACAGAGGCAAGAAAAAGAAAAAGAAGTAATTATGACGTTTGAAATAATCCGGAAGGAAAAAACCCAATAGATTTTCTTTCCTTTTTCATTTGATACAGAAAGAAAGTAACAATTTGGAAATAATTGTTGAACTAATAGCTTTCACGCTATTGCTAGCGGCATGTTTCGTGAAACATTGTTTTCTCATTTGAATCCTGCTGAAATAAGATTGGAAATACATGCGATTTCCGAAGTTAATAATCTAGTGAAAAGGAGATATTTTATTTGATTTTCTGTGGCAGATTTAAGAAAAATCTTCAAATTCATCAAAAATTCTATAGAATCAAAAAAATCTATAAAACCAAATTAAAATTCTATAGAAAAAAATCTATAAAATCAAATTAATTAGAAATTCTGTAGAAAAAATATATAAAATTAAATTAGATAAAAAAATTTAAAAATGGATTACAAAATTTCTATAGAATCTATACAAAATTTCTGGAATTAAAATATTTTTAGAAATTTATAGAAAATCCATTAAATTAAAATATTCAGAACTTTCTTGTTTAAATATGAAAGAAATGTTCCAATTGCTATTTTTTTTAAAATTAAAGCGATAATAAATAAGAATATTAAATTGGGAAATTCTAGGCTTAGTTCTTAAAGGCTTAATTCTCTTTATTCTTTTTTTTAAAAAAACTGCCTATTGTTAAAAAAGTTCTCAAAATTCAGAAAATTATTTTGGATTTTCGTTAAACAGATAATTATGTTTTTTATTCGATGGAACAAATCCCCTGCCCCATTTTCTTTCTACGCATGTCAAAATCGATGCTTGACACAAATATGTTCGAAAAAAATATCACAAAATTTCCTCTGTTAAAAAATGTAAATTCTGAACGAAACACACATGCTTATAAGCACCTCTATTCTATACAAGAACTTAAATTTTCTTTAGAAGAATTTAAAAGAATCATCTCTAGTAGCATATAGCAAAAGGAATGAAAAATAAATCATAAATGTTTTTCAAAGAGAAATATTTTAATCAAATTAAACTTCCATAGTCTCACGTTTGCTTGAAGAATAATATTAGCTCCTGTGGGCTCACATTTATTTTAGAAAATACTTCTGAGAATGTTATTTTGCATCTGAATGCACGTTCCATTCCTTAAAATGTTACACTATTTTCCCACAGGATGCACAATTATTTCTATAATTAATCGGAATAATCCGCGCTACCTAATTCAATTTCAGGAAAGGGGAACGATACATTTTCAAGTTTCAGTGAAATACGCTTTTTTTTTATTATCAAGTTTAAATTGTTTCGGCAAACATTACATCTTTTAATAGCAATATTTTTTGAAAAAAATATAGTCAAAAGTGCAGCTTACTTTTGTTTCAATGATAAAAAATTGTGTTTTTGAACAGAAATAAAATAAATCATGATTTAATAAAATAGGATTAAATTAAAACAAAGGCATTTTTAAATATCTATATATTGTTGATTTCAAATTATTCAAAATTGTTTTAAAATATACACTATTTGTTAAAATTAAAATAGTTAGAGAAAAGTAGAAATATTGATACGCATTTATAAATATAAAACTCTTAAATTTCCAAACAAAAGTTTGGCATTTTATAGGAAGTAATTTTCTAGTATTTTGCTGCATGCAAAAAAAAAAAAAAAACTTATTAATGTGGGTTTGAGTGTTAATCTCAGAACCAGTAATGATGAGAATTTGATGTTTTTAAATATTATTTAATTAACAATTAAAAGGACTTCCACAACATTTAGGACAAGCACAACACTTAAAATAATGAAATAGTAAGGCTGACTGCCAGTTACTAAAATTAAAACATCAATACATCGTAAAGTATTCGTTCTTCATTTTATGGCGCGAAATCTTCCAACTCTCTACCGGGAGAAAAGCGCCATCACTTCACTCTAATGCATGTTGCCATCTCTTAGGGCTAAACTTTTGCCTCATTAAACACTGTTTCAAAATTTCTTTACGCAATCTGATAACGATTAAGTTTTAGAAAATTTCAATTTTATAGTTATTATTATTTCTTGTTATAATTATTTATTCCAGTTACTTCAGTTCTGCTATCATTTATTCAATCTATATTTAGTACTAGCTGGTACCTGACGCACTGCTGCCGCAGAAGAAATAATTTTGGAAATATCGTTTGAAACTTAAAATGAATGTCTTTTTTAATTAAAAATGATAGAATGTATAATATTTCTTTTCGTATCGGAAAAGAATGAATTCATTGAAACTGAGCTATGCATAAAGTAGAAGCGCAAATAATATTAATTCTATTTTTTATTATTATTCAAAACTTTAGAATTGGCAATAATTTTATTTTTCAATCTTCGGCAAAAACAAATAAGAGCAAGTAATAAGTGTTCAAAGTTTCATCGCAATCGGATCCTCATAATAGACATACCTCATAATTTTTAATAATGAATTAATAGACCTAATGAATTAATAGACCTCATAATTTTTATTTATATAGATATAACAGACAACCTTACGTACCACAGTAATCTCTTTTATTACTTATTGCCAAATGACGACAATCAAATGTAAACAATCTACCATATGTACTACAGATTGCAGTTAACGTTTTTATAATTGCATTGAATGAAGTAATGAAGCTTCACTTAGCTAATTGATGGAGCCACAAAATATTATTAGGAATGTTCTGGAATTAGTTCCTCTTGTGGAAAGGAAAATAAAAAAATCACTATGATTTGCTTATGAGCATTGATATTCATATCTTCTAAAACAATGGCTTTATATATATATTTAAAAACTTAAAAAATTGTTTTTATATTACAATAAAACTAAAAAATGGTCCTTATATTATATTAAAGCTAAAACAATGATCCTCATATTATGTTAAAATAAAAAATGATATTAATTTCATATCAATATAATTTATCCTTTAATTTAATGATATTTCATTATTCCATTTTATGCACAATATGCTTTGAAATATTTTGATGGAATTTTAACATTCATGAAAACATTCAACCAGTCATTAATACCGTAGTAGGATTTAAAATTCTTTTTTTTACTAGGCATATATACATTTTCCCTCTAAAGGTAACTGATTCAACTGAAAACTCATGTTTATCAGTCATATCAAATAAAGAGGTAAAACTTAAAAAAATTCCTGCTTTATATATTAATAATTTAAAAGCCTAAAAAAGTCAATACCTAAGCGTGCAAATTGGATACTAAATGCAGTTAAATTGTTAGACAATTTCCAAAAAATTTTCCATCATTTTTAGAATTTCTATTTGACTTACTATCTGAAAAAGAAGAATCTGTCTTTACTTTTTTATGCAATTAATTAATTTTTCTAGTTAAACTTCAGCAATAAATTAGCGTTGTTGCAAATAAGCAAATACGTAATGAAGTCAATAATGAAGTTATAAGCAAATACGTAATGAAGTCAATGTGATATATGTGAAAAGGCCCTGCTCTAATTTAAATTTATAATCTATTGTTCTATTTCAAGGATGAAAAAAGAAAATATGACATCATACAGCAGGGTCAGATATTGCGGAATTAGATATAAAATGATATCATCACCATGTTTATTATGCAGTTGTCACATCATATAAAATGATGAAATTAAACATAATCATGTCTTGCGACATCATCTTATTGAAAAAAATATTGTTAACATTTTAGAAAAGGATTGGTGATTTTGAATCTCGATTTTAAATAAATAAATTAACGTATTTCTATGAAGTTATTGTTTCTTTTTAATTCCGTATACTTTCTAATCAAACTCTTCTGATGATTCTAAAAAAATTCAATTTTCGTTATTTTTGACGCAGTTAAAATTATTTGTCTTAATCTATAAAATTTTACATAAAAATTTTTATAAATCCATCAATTAAATGTCATATCTAAAAGAAATCTAATGCATTATTCTATAACCATTTGTTTGTTTAAGCTCGAACATAATATATAATCTAAGAACACACAATTCTTCATTTTTTGGCTCACCTGCATTTCTTTGAAACCTTAAAAACACTTTCTTCTTATTCCATGATGGACTGAACCCTAAACCCGCCAAAAAATTTGTGATTGATATGTTACATAAATTATAGATATAGACCGATGACATATGTGATAGATAGATGATAAGAAAAAAATTGATTTAATTTTGAGGGTGACAAGACAAAAAACGGCAATTCTTAAACTTCACTTATTAAAAATTTATCAGAAGAGAATAAACCAAGTAAAAATACATTTCAAAAATTATATAGAGCCGCAGAAAAACAAATAATAAGATATCAAATTCTTTAAATAGTGAGAGAATAAAGAAAATTATTTTTGACATTATTTTTTTTGTTTCAAACACTCTTTAAATAATGAAAAAATCATATTTTTAATACAAATCGTTAAATAATAAAGAAAGAAGCAAGTTCTTTAAATAATGAAGGAATAGAGAAATTAATTAAAATTCAAAAATTCTTTACATAATGACAGAATAAAATTTTAATTCTTAATAAAATTCCTAAAATAATAAAAGTATCAAATTCTTTAAATAATGAAAAAATAAAATATTCAATTAAAAAAAATTAAAATAACGAAAATGAAAGTATAATAATCTTAGTGTAATTCTTAATAAAATTCTTAAAATAATAAGGAAAGAATCAAATTCTTTAAATAATGAAGGAATAAAGAAGTTAATTGAATTTGGCTTTTTTATTTTGATAAAAATTCAAAACTTTTTCTGCCATAGTTATTTTGTTTGAAGAAATACATTAGAACAATTTTTATTCATATAAAAAAACCTTACCTGTAATTCTTTTGGAAACCTATTATAAAATCGCAACTATGTATTTCAAAACATCTCCTTACATTACAAAACATTTACTTTTTTCTTTACAAAATGAAAAAAAAATATTAAATTGCGAAACAAGACTGCATAAATTCTTTTACTTTGAAATTAAATATGAATATAATCGAATCATTCTGAGAAATAATTTATTTCATCAAATGTTACTGCAAACGATATTTAAATTCACAATCAAAAGCAACAGTTCTCAAATAATTACATCTGAGGTAACGATGTTTATTTTTTCTAGAGGTAACGATATTTATTTTTTCTAGAGGTAACGATGCTTCTTTTTTCTATTTCAAAACAATGAACAGACTGGAATAATTAATTACTTCTTTATATTAAAACGAAGAACATCTGAAGACCTGTAAGTGAACATCATTAAATCAAAATTAATGCACCTAGAATATTATTTTTCATTACTCATTCGCAATTAAAGTTTCTTTATAATTAGGCGCTCCCAAGACTATAGTAAAAATAAATGCCGTTCAGTATTTTCGTCTTTACTTTCAGACCATATTAGGCTTTGAAAGTATGAAATAAGCCGTTATTAAACCATCCAAAAAATAGTATCTAAAAGTCATTTTGATCATCAACAAATACTTGTCTAATAACCAACTTGTAATTATATGAGTAATAGCAGAGAGAGTATACAGAAGCTGTAATATCCAGTTTAGTTATGAAGATAATTTTCCGAGAAAAAACGAGTAATTTGCTTTTCTAGATGTTGCAAGTCATCGTCTGTTCAAGTCCTCCTACGTGATAAGTTGAGACATGCAAAACGAATACGTTCCCTACTATCTTCGACTTATAAAAAAAGTTATTGCTTAAAACTACCAATTTTTGTCTCTTTCATTGTAGATCTACATTTCACAATATTTAAGTATTTCTGAATGAGCTGTAAGATAATTTATATGGTTTGAGTAAAATGCAGTTATATTAAATTCCTTTTAGAAGAGAAATTTGTACTACTTTGGGTCTTCTCTTATTTCGAATCTTGGTCAGATAAGGAATCGGTCCAAATTTCCTTGAGTACCAAGGGTAAGACATTTCTGATTTTAAAGTGCATTGAAATCACCAACCGCAATTTCTCAATGGAGTTAAATGTTTCTTAAACGATGGAACTGACTGAAAAACTTTATCTGAAATCAAATGGAATCATTAAATAATAATTTTTGAAATTTAAAATAACATGAAAATCGCTTTCTTAGATCACTTTGTAAGTTTTAACTTTTTGTAATAAGAAGAAAATATTTAAAAGCAATGATGACAAAATGTCTCCATATTAAGAGGAATGGGGTTGTTTTTTTTTTGAGAATATTTGTAAAAAGTATTAATTACTACTCAGCTTTGACGATCAATTTGCGCACTCACATTATCATATTATTAAACGATTAATATGGTATATCGTTAAGAACGCTACGAATGAATAACGATGAATTAATTCAGCGTTTATCCATTTGGCTTCAGTTAAGCCTATTTAAGTGTTAGACAACTTTTCCGTTAAAATCTTTTTTTTTTCTTTCTTTTCTTTCCCATGTTTACTTTCCTATGCTTTTATTGCTAAAGTCTTTTTTTCCTCTGATTTAATGGAATGTCAATCTCCCCCAAAGACTTCTTAAAAACAAATCTGTAGTTCATCAATTAGTGAAACATTGAATCCAGCGAGCGCAGCTGAAAAAACATCCGATGAAATAGTCTGACAATGATTTGTTTACTTTTCACTGATGCCATTCAGCATTAATTTAATTAGGGCGATTTCTGTACCACATACATTAGCGTTTTTTGTAAATAGATGGCAAATGAATGGATTTGATTTGAACTCTCATTTTTTTCATTCCTTGTCGATGTCGATTTATTAGTATACGAAGAAACCGAAGGGAGGGAACTCCCAATTTCTATGATAAAAACCAGCGACAGCCATCTTCCTAAAACTTTCTAGCATATTCTCTAATACATTTCTATGTCCGATAGCGCCTTTTATCATTCTGTGTGAATTGAACTTCTCGTTTCACCATTGTTTCAGTCACTCATATTTAATTTTTAGGTTGTCAAAATCATTTTTACATCAATTTTTTGGAATTTTTTTCATTAGATACCTGTGATATCTTAAGGGACGACAGTTTATGAAATTAATTTTATAATCTTACCATTTGATTATCGCAGTATGGCCAAATGTGGCTCTTGCGCCAAAAAAAAAAACAAATAGACAAAACCAACCATGCCAGATAGCCCTTTGTATGGTATTGACGTACAATAGTTATGAAATAGAAACTTTTGAAGTAGCTTTAATATTTTTATTCAATACATCGTGACATCGTTGGCGAGTGTTTTGGAGCTTAATCTGTGGCATGCGATAGTATCAGGAAATCAAATTTGTACTTTGAACACGTCTTTCTCAATCGTTTGAAGCAAAGATTTGGTACAAAACCACACTTGTTATCACATATTCTCATACTTAATTGGATATATTTGCCTGCATTTCTGAATAACATGACAGCATTGACATGTTTCTGAAAGTACTGACCAACGGATAGTCAACCTCTTCGGTTTGGATCAAAATTTGGCAGGCTGACATAGATATTAAATCTGTGTACCGAATCTTGTCTAACTCTATTCGTTTTGTAGTAGTATCGTGTTAACATATGCGGACATCTTTTGAAGAGATTTTACTCAAAATTTGATATTAGTCTGGTGTAAAGACGGTATATCAATTTTCAACCGCCTGATTCAAAGAATTTTTATCTTTGTCTCGCACGGACAAAAATGTGTTTATTTGAACTCATTGAGCTCTAAAATGTGGTTTTCGTCTAAAAGATTTGAGCTCAAAATTTTTAAAAATTACTATACTTTGTGCTATATATATGAGAATGAAAAAAGTAAATTAGTAATTAATGCTGAACTTCTTCCGATTCATCATTTTTGCAGAAGCTCAGAAGTCAACAGCGATTACTTCAAAATTATTTACCAAAACCAAATATGTCACTAGAAAAATAGATTTCGTCCCAGTCTGAACATTATCTGTCATTGATTTCTGATACCAAAAATTGGCGAAAATCCAACAGTAAAGCTTACAAAAATCAATCAATGAAGCAGAAAGAATAAATTCGAATTGATGAGGATTAGTTACGTTCTATTTGTATTACATATTTTTCTGTCTTATGCTCCATCGATATTCATCAATAAAATACTTTAGACAATTCACTTTGCTCATTACTTTCAAACTAATCTTTATTCGCTATTGTTATTGTTTTCGAACAGTTATGAATTAACTGTGGAAGTGTATTGGATGGCGACAAAATAAGATGAAGTATTTGTAAGTCGGCTATTGAAAATCGGTATATAGTCGGCGAAATGTATCAGTAAGTTACCAATTGAATTTCGATGTACAAAGATAATGATAAAAAGCAAAATGCCAATTTTCGCTACTGGTTATGATATAGTGCAGTGCATAGATACTTTGCTGAAATTATTTTCAGAAAAGAATGCTAATGATTCAAGCAATACCTAGTAATTGCAGAGACACATCAAATAATGATTTTCACTTTTGTTATTCCCAAATAACAATAGTTTAAATGTCTGCGATCTACAGTATTTATGCAAGATGGAGCTACTCCTCGTCATAATAGATCAGTGAATATTGAATCGAGTTTTGTGGATCTCTAGAAGAGTGCAATATGATCTTTGAGATACGCTGAATAATTATACACTTTTACATACTTATACTTTTACTTACACATACTTTTACACTTTTACATACATTTTAATGGTTCACATAACACCTGGTAACTGGAGACACACCTCAAATAATGCTTTTCAATTTTTTTTCTCAAATAGCAATTGCTTAAATGCCTGAGATCTACAGCTACCAGTCTTTTTAGTGACCATTAAATTTATGCGATCATGATGACATCAAAGGCATATAAAAGCCATTCTAAATTTGGAATGGCAAACAGAATGGGACACTACAGAGGCAAACAAGCTTCATTCTTTCAAATATGTGTTCGCCCATTTTCAGTAGCAGAAAATTGGACACAATTATTATCTGTTTAAGAATTAGCCATACCAGACTTACATATAGACATTTGTTGGTGGGGAAGCCCGCCCCTCGATGTACTTTATGCCAATGCCTTTTGACAGTTCGGCACATTCTGATAGAGAGCCCAATTTTTGATTCTCAACGAATTCAATGTTTTCATTCCCTTCCTTTTGTTTTAAAAGACATAATTTATAAAGTGCCTCATTCTGAACTTTTTACTTTTTAAAAAATTATTGGATTCTTTTACCTAATTTAAGTATTTTTCATTTCCTTTTTAATGCTTCAAATCTACATAACAGTTTATTTATGCACACATATTTATGCATATGAATCTTGAGGGTAGAAAATTGCTGACGAAAAGTGCGGACGATACTTTGCCGTGTGATAAGGCCTTTTAATGTTAGCTTAGTTTTGTCTCTTTAAATCTTAATAAATACATTTTACATATTAACGCTGGTCATTGCCTTTCCCCACATTATAAACTCCTTTTTGTTGATAGCAAAATTTGACACAAAACTTCAGTCGTGATCATAAGATAACATGCTGAAATTCGTTCATTTAAGTCATTCAATTTATGAATTACTGCATTTCCATGCGAAATTACTAATCGACAAACGGCCAGCCATTTGAGCAATTTGGTTCTAAATTTATTAAGCATCGTTTCTTGAGATGCTAAATTAAGTACCAATCAAATTTAACCGTTTAACTTTTTATGTTGAGATTTATCGAGTTCAGTTGTGCTCGAACAGCTGGACAGATAGATCGATCTACAAATTCGATAACAAATTTATGTACAAAATTTCATCCGTATACTTGTATATCTGAAAACTTGTTCTCATTTCAATATCAATAAAATATCTATATTATTTAGTATAATGTTACTGTTAAAGTATAAAATGTGTTATTTCAATTAGAATTAGATAATTGGGTATTCCGTTAAAAAACGAATTCTGATTTACTATTTGTTTTCCGAAATTCCTTCTTTTTTTCATGATATTTGAATAACTGCCCTGTGAAATGTAATAACTGAAATATGGATTATATAATTAATAATAATATATGCATTTCACTGCTTAATTTCGGCAAATCAACAAGAAGTAATCATTTGGGTAGGTGGGATTACTAGAAACGAAAGAAGTTCAAAATTGAAACTCATAAAAAACAGTTTGGTTTGGTTTTGTGTGTGTGTGTGTGTGTTGTTTTTTTTTTTTTGGCGCAAGAGCCATATCTGGCCACACTGCGCCAATCAAATGGTAAGAGGATAAAATTATTTTAAAAAACAACTAATTATGAAACTATCACAGGTGTCTAATGAAAAAAAAAATCCAAGAAAATGATTATAACAACTTAAAAATTAAGCATGAGTAACTGAAACAATGATGAAAGGAAAAATTCAACTCAAATAGAATAATAAAAGGTCTATATATATGCAAGAAAGCCAATTTCTGTCAAGAATTTAAAAATGTTAGGTAGTACTTTTCAAGTTCTGTCTTGTTATATACCGATATATACCAATGTTACAAAAGATATCCTACGAGATACAGGGTGGCCCAGAAGTCATTTTACATTTTGAAAATTAAATAACTTTTTTTCTATTAATATATTTCTTTTTCTCTTTTCAGAATTAAAAATATAATCCCTGGAAATTTTTGGCATGGATAAGTTTACAACAGAACAACGAGTGAAGATAATTGAATTTTACTTTGAAAATGGACGGTCAATTGTTGCAACAGAGTCAATACAGTCATTTAAGAAAAAGTTATTTAATTTTCAAAATGTTCAAAATTTTCAAAACTTACAGAGCCATGCTGTTGAAAACGCGTCACTAAGTTCCTTATTGCAGGCCTACTAGGGGGATGTCGGACATTAAAATGGCGCATATACGATCTTTGCGTTGCAACAATTGACCTTCCATTTTCAAAGTAAAATTCAATTATCTTCACTCGTTGTTCTGTTGTAAACTTATCCATGCCAAAAATTTCCAGGGATTATATTTTTTAATTCTGAAAAGAGAAAAAGAAATATATTAATAGAAAAAAAGTTATTTAATTTTCAAAATGTAAAGTGACTTCTGGGCCACCCTGTATTTATCTACACATAATCTGGAAATGTAGCGAAAGTTAAACCATTTTCATAATGGGAAGATGAAAAAATTTCTCAGTAAAAAAAATGACAAGTTTATTATGGCAGAATTCTTCGTCCATTTCTCTTTTTATTCTCAAACCATTCTGATTTGGTCTGGTGGCTAACGGATAGGCTCAGCCCAAATGTTTGGCAGATCTGATTTTACGACCATTTTATTACCTTCCTTGAAATGCAACTAGGCGAAACTGTCTACTCTAAAATTCTGAAATGTTTCTCTTCCAGTATAAGTGATTGGTCCAACATCTATTAAAAAAAAAAAAAAAAAGAAAAGAAAAGAAATTCTTTTAAAGAAATTTTGGAACTCTAGTCTTAAATATGGTAGCATGATTATGCTTTAGTCTTATGTTTAGCTTTATGTTATTTTTAGAATTCACGTTTAATGATAATGAATTCAAGTGAGTTCAAAAATGTATTTATTAATATCTCAATGTGCAATTTAAATATAAATGCAGTTAGTAAATCAATGAAAGTTATTTTTAAAAAAATGAATTATATTAGAAATTTATTGAAATAAGGAAATAAAACTCAAAATATTAAAATTGGTAAAAATCTAAGTAATTTTCTACTTTTTATATTAATTTAGTACGTGTTAACTTTATTCTAAAATGTTCCTTAATCTCTGTCTTCTTTGCCACTTCTGCGTGAATGCGTGATGAACGTCTGTGTCAGTGCCTTCTGGTAAATATTCCTGCCGGCCTGAGGAGGAAGAATAAAGCGAACTTAAAAATGAAAAATCTTCTTTAATATCTTCGAACCTGCCACAACATTTAATAAGTGAACAACTGGTGTCCTGGCCTAGGGGTAGCGCGTCTTCCACGTGATCTGGGCTTCTTTGGGTCGAATCCTAGATCTGGCTTGGTTATGCTTTCTCTGTGTTCTGTCTATGAAGAGTGGGAAAGAAAATCCCGCCCCTTTAAAAGGGATTGTGCAGACGAATGTGTGAGTGCCATCATCATATGATATAGGAGTCGGACTTCTGCCCTCGGGTGCTTATGGTTTTATACCCTTAAAAGCTACTGCATCCTCCTTTCCATGGTAATGTGAGCACATCATCATCAACAATGTTACAGATACGCAGGAAAATAGAGGATTTCAGAAATTCCTCATGTTCTTGAGCGAAGGAATAAAATTCCATAATGCTTATAATATTCTTTTAAAGATACCTCAAATTGCCTTTCCTAAATCGATAGGTGGCAAAGAAATCTCTATCAAAATCTCATAGAATCTCTGCAGAGAAAAATTTCTGCCGCTTTTGCTCTTGTGTCTCAATGCCGACTAATGCATTGCTTTTTCTCTGTATATATTATGACACCCGTAGTGAAGTAAACCGAAGTTCAATTTCAAAAATCTCTTCTTCTCTGCGAAGCATTTGTAACGAGTAAAATCTATTATTCATTTTCAATTCTTATCCTGAGAAACAGAATAAATAGGATTTTCAATTTCTACCCTAAGGTAATATGGAGCAGAATTTTAATATGAATATAAGATATAATGTGAATACATGATATTACGTAATTTAAATTTGAATATATGAATTTTAATGTGAATATTTAAGAGGCAGAAAGCATGGAATTTGAATTGTTTATTATATATGTAAGGATGGGATGTTAAAGCGCAAGAACAAGATAGTGTTTTTTTGTTTGTTATTTTCTTCCAAAATAAAAACTGATATTTTTATGTAACTTATCATGTGATTTACATATATAATGCTGTTTCACAAAATTTGAAGTGAATTACATTATTAATAATTTGATATTGACAGACAATATATAAGAAAAGTATAGAAAGTAAAGAAGTATAGAGTATAGAATATAGAAATTATAGAAGTATAGAATATAGAAATTATAGAAGTATAGAGTATAGAAAGTATAGAAGTATAGAAGAAGACACAACTCAAGGATGGGGGAAAAACTATGGAGTTAAAAGACGAGTCTGAAGACGAGCATTTTTACTTTTTTCAATAAAGAATACAGATGTGACGATGTAAAAAAATATACGTGGTTAATTTTTCAAGAAGTAAGTGCATTTTAATCGATTTTTCTTGAAAATAAGTTAGATTATCTTTATTCGCTCGTTTGAAACCTCGGTGTAGTTGTTGTTGAGCAGCTGAAGTTTTAAGAGCACAAGTTTGGCTAAATCAAACTTTGATTTGGTGGCCGATAGATAGTAATTTCTGCTAGTCAGATAAAAGTTATTCAATCAGATTTTGTCGCTGAAGTAGAATTTTTAAATAGTGTAAATACTAGAGAAAAATTAGTTTGATATTAGACTGAACTTTCTTCTTGAAACGGAAACTCTAATTTTTCCACTAAGTAGCTACTAATCCTACTTATCCTTACTCATTTTAGGATAAGTAGGATTAGCAGCTACTAATCCTTACTCATTTTAAAATGCGCTAGGTCTTCCATATTTCTTTTTCGTTTATCTTTTCTCTTCCAACATATTTAGTCAATTTTGTTTTTATGAAAAACATCTTTTCAAATTTTTTCCGAAAAAATTGGTAGTAGAATTATTTTGAACTATTCAAATTGAAAGAATTAAATTGTTATGATTTTTGTATATGATGTTTCTTAAATTATTTTTTAATGAAAAAGAGTGAAAAAAGGTTCTTTGAATTAGAGGGGAATAATAAAATAAATTCTGAAGCAAATAAACAGTTCACAAATATATTATTGAAATATATTCACAAGTATATCAACAGTATACAATTCAGAATACAGACTAAAGTGTCGTACTCAGTATGTAGATCATAAGTACAATTAGTTCTGCTCCTTCAAAATGGAGTTAACATACAAGTTTTTAAAGTTGGGATTTCCAACATCACTTATAACTCTTTTCCAAACTTAAATGTTTACAAACAGAGGCGGATTTAGACCCCCCCCCCCTCCTTTTTAAAAAAAATAATTGATCGATATAATTTTACATTTCAGTTTTGACTTAATCAGTTTGTAAAGCATTTACTTGAATTTTTTTAAACTTTTGATACTTTTTGAAAATGTACATTTGTTTATTAATTTAAATATTATAATGGAAAAAATAATCGAATTAATAAAACGTCTGAAATATGAGCCACAATTATTAGTTATAGATTTCTTTACTTACAAATAAAACTATTTTATGATTACAGTGTATAATAAATAATAAACAAATATACACAACATTAAAAATTGTTGTTTTATTGGACTTGTCAAACAGAATACAATACAATGAATTAAGGAGTAATGGGTACTTCTATATATTATAAAAAATAAGTATGTCTTAATAATTCAATTCAGAATGAAATTTCACTATACTTCTAATGTTAATTAATCAATTTTTATAAGTTTAAATAATTTTATTTATGTAAAACAAATGTATTCCGAACAAATTTATTTATTTAACACTATCTGGTACCCAGCACACTGCTGCCGCCAAAAAAATAATAATAAGTGCAATCAGTGAATAATTTGGCAATGTTTTATCGAAATAGGATGATCGGTTTGACAGTATATAAAATAAGAACACACAAATATTCATTTTTATACATTATATTTGTGTATTCTTTTAGAATTGTAAAACTTGGTGTTCTTTCAGAATGGTATTGAAAAAAACTCGGGTTCTGTCTCGTGATTCGTTTAATACTCGTTCAGAATTCTTAAGTTTAATTTTAGATATTGTGATTAAAATATTTTCTTTTAAAATTGATTAAACATAGAAAAAATATTTATACTATAAAATCGTTAATATAGTTAAAAAGATAATATTTTAAAAATTAAGATGGTGCAAATCATTTGCATTATAATATTTTTGTTGGTTACTGCAAAAAGCGCTAAAAATTTAATAAAAATTACCACCCCCAAGATTAGTCTCCCTAAAATTTTCTGGCATATTCTGTAGTAAAGTAGTAACTTTTGAGAATGACTTGAATGACATTTGATGTACTATTATAGCTGCAAAATATTAACCTTTAACTTGGATTTAGCCTTTCAACAGAATTCTTTTGTCTCTTCGACGAGTTATTTGGAGATTAATCCTTGGTAAATAAAAGCGGTTGAGATTCAAATTTGCTAAAAATTTTTAGATAATTTTACTATTCCTATAACCCTCCCGTAGATGTAAGTAATAAGTTGACCAAGTTTCATCGCAATGGGACGATTGGTTTAGGAAGGCATTAGAAACATACAGACAAGCATTTATTTTTATTTATATAGATTCTGAAAAATAAAACATTGCGGTATTCCTGTTTCGGTCCAGTAATTCTAGACTAGAGATGGGCAAACTACGACCCGCGGGCCAAGTCTGGTCCGCTGGAAAGCTCCATCTGGACCGCGGATAGAATTTTAATTTGCCGGTCAGAGACAAATTATAAGAAATACATATTTATATATTTCTCCATTTTTTTCTACGAAATATAAATTGATGGAAATAGCAAGTACAGACTGCTTTCAATAGGTAAAATGCTAAAAGCGGGATTTCTTTGTTAGTTATAGCCATAAATTGGCGCCAACAAGCACCATCTCTTTCTCGGGTAGCAGACATATGGTAATTCAATATAGTTGAAATTTGACCTCACATGTGGCAAATTGCGCATTTTAAGCTCCAGCGACTTCATTTTTGGAGGTTAAATTCAATACCCTCAGTAAATGAAGAGAAATATAAGAGTTATGAAGATGGTTTGAAAAAACTGCATTTTGAGTTCAAAACCAGATTTTAAGATTTTAATGCTATTCAAACATAATTAGATGATTTTACCATCTAAGTCAGAATTTTACAAATCATTATCGAAAGCAAGCTTCCCAAAGTTAATATCTCACATCTAGAAAATCAGTGCTATGTTTCCTTCATCTTATGTATGTGAACAAGTGTTTTCAACCTTGAACCTTAGAATTATTTCAGATCAGCATTTCCTCTTTTCTTAGAATTAATAATACCTGTATACATTTCACTTCGAACCTAAATGTAAGGAATTTTAAAAACCAAATTGCAATTTCATTCAACTCATTAATATATTTAAATTGTAATACCTGTATATTGTTTTTAAAATTCAAGAAAAACTTATTTTATCCCTCCAAGCTTTTTTTTTTTGGCCCGCGACAGAAAAAGTTTGCCCATTCCTACTCTAGACTGATGGCAATTATGTGTGTCGGAAAATCCGTTACGGTTTTGCTTACTAAGTACTATTTCCCTTAACGCACCAAAAGTATGTCTGCAACCATAATTCATCTTTCCCCGTTACTGTTGCATATAAAAAAATTAATCTTTCCCATTTAGACCTTATTAACTTTCAACCCTTTCCATTATTTACGAAGCAGAAAAAGGTAACTATTTTTTCATATTTCTTACTGACGCAGAAGATGGATGCGTCTCTATATTTCTGGAAACAAAATATCATTATGACTTGGAACTCGCAATCCTTTATACTTCATTTATTTTTCTGGCATTGTTTCATAAAGGATATTAAGGGGAAAAAAATTCTCAAGGAGAAGCTATCAGCCGTGAGAATGAGTTATTTTTAGATCCAAGGGAAAGTAAGTACAATTAAGGCAACTACTTTCACTCCAGCAAACGATGAATTTTGGCAAAGTGCCACAGAAAGTAGAGAAAATATTTTATTTTTCTTAGCGTGAAAGAGAATTCTTTAGAAATAACAGTAGCCTTTCTTCGAGCAACAGATTGCTTTATTTTTAGTAAAGTAAAAACGAATATTCTAAGCAAGCACTTTGTCTTCCTGTTCTCTTCGCTTCTCTTTTTTTTAAGGAAATAAATCCAGATAAAAAGGGTTAACGTAAACAAAGAAGGTAGTATCAGTAGCTAAACACAGCGAACAATTAATTAAGGGTTTTAAAGAGTGAATTATAAGTATTTTTCTTTTAAAAAGCCATCACATAACTTTGCTATCAAAAAAAAAATATTTAGTAGTTTAGTTTAAGGTATCCGACTACGTTAAAAACACTGGTTACCGACCACATTGACGAATTTTTTTAATATTATTTCTTGAAGTTCAGACTTTCTTATTTCCTAAACAGTTTATTTTTTCTAGGAAAGGGGGGTCTGACCTATCATCCAGGGTATCACATTTTTTCAGTTAAAATTTGTCTTTAACTTCAGTTTTCTCAAAACTTTCATTTTCATACAATCTCCACCGGTAACATATCTTAAAAACTGAGGAATTTACAGAAAAGTTTCAGCGTGTGTTTTAAATAATATGGGCAATGTAATGTACCAAAACTTTTAGTGTTGGTGAAATACTGTTTTGTTTATAGGTGTTTTGAGAAAAATTGTTGTAAATTTATGTTAAAAATGGATAAATGCGCATATTTTTACCACTAACTTCTTTGCATCTCAAAATGTTTCTTAGATGTTGGTTCATTTCATTGTATTCTATAAATTGTGTGCAAAGAAAAATAATACAGCTGCATTACAATTTTGCTTAGAGTATAAACCGTTCTGCTTAAATTACATTAAAATTTACCACAAATTTTAACATATCTCAACATATATTATATTTTCAAATAATTTTGTTTTGTTTATAGTGTTTATTATTGATAATGCATCTAAAAACCATAAATAGTTTGTAAAAAATGCAATTTTTTCAAAAATTTTCCGTTGTACGTAGTCGGATACCTTACTTTAATAATATTAATTTTCCGTATTACAGCAACACTAGAGTTATTTTGGGACCGACTCGTAACGTTGAACCGCGATCAGTTGAAGAGGACGACACCTGAGCTGGCACCTCTCTCTAAACTTCCACACAACATCAGTGAGGGGGAGTTTGGGCGCCTACGAATTTAACGTGCATTAGATACGCTTACATGACGCTTCGGTATGTGAATTATACTCATATTTTTTTTTTTATCAATTGCTGGTAACTCAAAGACTTTGATTACCGTCTTCTCCATTTTAATTAAGATGTAGAGCTCATTTAAATTCAGAGGTGTACCTACATAAAATGGCGCACAGGGCAATTATTAAAACAGCGCCCCTCTCTCTTTTTTTTATAAACTGAATCCTCAATTCCTTCCCTCCAAAACACGTTAGGAGGGGGAAGGGAAATGATGTCTAAATAATTATATGTAATCATATTTTTTACAGCGTTGGTTAAGCTATTTATAAAAATTATATAGATAATAAAGCATATGTAAAGAAATTGTTTGCAAAAATGAAGGAAAACAATGCAAAGCATTTGAGATTATGTTTTGAAACATAATGATTAATTCATCGAAATGTGTATTTCATATGATTCTTTTAGAGGAGTTACCAGTTCATCATTTTTTCTTTTATTATACGATGTAAATCTAAAGTTCTTCATTTACTAATTTACATTTTTACTTTACTTTTCTGAACTATAATAGTTTGCATATAATTTATAACAATTGGCAATACCATGAAATTTCTCATGCACGCGTATATTGATACTAATTGAAATAATCCAGTTTTTATCAGACTCACTATTTGTTACTGTGAAAACTCGAAATTAATCAAAATGCGAATTAATTACGTAAAACCTGTTTTAACTAACATACTAGGGAGATTTTGAGTTAATGTGGGAAAAAATATTCTGACAGTAATAGGGAGAACTAATTCTTGATTCAAGAACGAGTACAGAATTAGAAAATTTTACTGAAAACAGCAGCAGGTGTGGGAGCTGTTAGAATTGAAGGAAAGTTCGGAATATGTTCTTGTAAAAAATTACTACTTTTTTTTACCAGAATAGCAGAGATGTTTCAGTTTAGAAAATCGTTCTCTTAGCAATTGAATGTGTCACAGCAGTTTGCTTTGTCTTATGTTTAACAAAAGCTATATTAGGCATTTTTTTTTTTTTTTTTTTCAATGATGTTCTTTCGTAAAACAATGTTTTACTAAGCATAGTTTAAAACAGAAATTTAGGATAAATACAAATCATGTTCCCTAACAAATCAATTAATGATGATGATGATGTCATGTCCATGTTAACATGGAAAGGGGATGCAGTAGGTTCTGAGGGTAAATACTCCTGAGAACCCGAAGGCAGATGACAGATTTCTAGCTCAAATGAAGATGACATAAACACACATTCACTTGCACAGCATCTTTTTACGGGGGAGAGCTCATTCACATTTCTTACAGTCAACAAATCAGTTAAAACAAGAATAAAACGCATTCTCCCTAGCACTA
Organism: Argiope trifasciata; assembly: GCA_026543055.1. Classification (NCBI taxonomy): domain Eukaryota; kingdom Metazoa; phylum Arthropoda; class Arachnida; order Araneae; family Araneidae; genus Argiope; species Argiope trifasciata. The sequence continues at coordinate 3,101,934 of JAPMOQ010059770.1, forward strand.
TTAGTTAGAACGTATATTCCAGAGTTAATTCAGTTTCTTCATAAAGCTGTAAAACGATTTTTACTTAACTAATTAACTGATTTCGGGCTTTCGCTGTAACATATTCATTTCGTAAAATGTACAGATTGATAAATGCGATTTCAGTATCTTGAAAAACGTACTGTTGCAGTTGTAATAACGTTTTTGATTTAGGTGTATCTGTCTTTTTTGCGAAAACACTACGCATATTCTCCTGTTTAAATTTTGTAATTTGCTGCTATTCACTTGACCAAAAGCAACGATATTTTTTGTTTTCAAAAAATTTCATGGTTTAGTTTGATTTTATTTATCTAACCGTCTGATTTTTTTAAAAGCAACATTGAGTCTATTTGAAACGAACTTCGTACATTTGAACCGCGGTCATATGACGAGGATAACATCTAAGCTGCTCTACCTTTCTTCAAATATTATGGTATAAACCATAAAAACTCTAGTCTAAAATTTCTTTCACAAATGGCTTTTTTTCTCTGTGCGGGTTAGCGAGGAGGCAAGGCATCGTACAAATACTGCCTTTGGTTTTCATTCCTGAAATTTTAACTAGCTTTACTGCATTGTTTCATCGAACCTTTAAATCATTTATTTTTCTTCTGTTAAAAAAATTATTATATCTTTTTTGGCAACAAATTTTACTTAATTATTAAGAACTAGCCGCCTTTGGCAACCAGCTGGTTCGCCATGAGTAAAGCGTTCTAAAATTTTCAATTCAATCGCATATTCATAAGCCTTGAAGTAATTCCGGGCATTGATTGGCCTGAAATTAAAAATGTTTTTTTTCGGTGATGTTGCTAAAATATTAAATATGTTTTTTTAAAAAAAGCGAGAAACGGGAAAAATTATTGAATAAATGATTTAGATGTTGCAAACAATTATAGAAACCTTGGCTTTGCATTTATTTTTTTAGAAACTATCACATTTTATAATGGAGAAAAAGGATTGAATTAATGATACAGATATTGCAAACGATTATTGAAATATACCATTAAACCGGAATTTGAATGTATATCCTATCTAAATTCAGTCGGGTTCAGCGTAAATAAAGAAGATTTAGTGAATTAATTATTTAGATATTGCAAACGATTATAAAAACCTTTGCTTTACATTTATTTTTTTAGAAAATATCACATTTTATGTTTTTTTTTTAATTTTATCCAGTCACGAGCTAAAAGTTACATTTCTTTAGACTTGATTTACGATGATAGTTGTTTTTTTATTTGAACTTCCGTCATTGTTTTCTTTTATTTTATCCAGTCACGTGCTAAAAAAACATGGTTAAAATGTTTCTTTAAAAATTCGTTAAAAATAGAAGCTTAAGTTATACATTAAAACACTGATACCATTAGAAAGCTAATTTTTAATCTTTAAATTGATGCAAAAATCATGTTTGTGCGATCATATTTTCGGAAGTTATAGCCGAAAAACGTCGAAATTTCGCTTACATTTTAATTAATTCAAATTCTAATTAAAGATTCGATAAAAGGGCTCCGAGGTGCGCATTCCCGACCTCCAAGGTATACATGTACCAAATTTGGTAGCTGTAGGTCTAACGGTCTGGCCTGTAGAGTGTCAACGCACACACACACACATTGAGCTTTATTATAAGTATAGATATAGATAAGGTAATCATAGACTGACTACTCTGACTCTCCCAAAGACACACGAAAAACATTGAATGATCGTATCACTGTGAAAACAATACGAACGGGAACTGTGATTGATTTCATCCCCGGTCAAGGTACAACCATTCCCTGAGGCAGTAAGCCTCATCATTGGTGGGTGGTAACCACCCCAACTTTGCGTATTCCCACTAGGGTGCGAAAACAACACGGGAGGGAACCGTGATTGATTCCTAAGAGCCATCACCGGCCACGGTACAACCCTTCCCTAAGGCAGTATGCCCCAGCATCGGTGGGAGGTAGCCCACTCCAACTTTGCGTATACTCACTAGGATGGAGGGAATCAACCACCATGCCAGAAGCTTCTAATCCTCGATTTTGAGGTCTCCCCTCGCGGGACTAAAGGTATGGAAATTAATCCGGGAAAATAATGCGCAGGAATTAGTTACAAGAATTTGATATCACCTGTACTGCGCATTTCATAAGAAAATGGCAATTTTTCTTATTTTAAGAGTTTCTGTACCATAATAATTTATAACATTCATTTATACGATATTATTAGACTAAGTGTGTAATTTTCTAATCACTTAATAAATACAATTATTAAAATAACTAATAAAATCGCAGCCAAAAATTTAAGCTCTTTGAATATATTTCTGTTTTTGGAAGTTGCAGATTATTTTCTAGATATGTATTTGTAATCACTTTTTCTATAAGTATAACATTTTTTTTAAAATTTGTTTCTTTGAATTCTACACAGTTATACTATTCTTTATGGCAGATTCATATTTATTAGAATACATTCTAAGAGGATTATTTTTTGTTTCTAAAAATTTTTCAAGATTCTCTAATGAGGATAAAATGGAGGTGAAACATTATATGTTTTTCCGCCATAACTCCGGAACATATCAAAACTCTGAAATTATTTTTACATCAGCTTAAATTTAAAACACACACACACACATACACACTTTACTGATATTTATTTTCTATTTTCGTACAATCATTACTATTACAAATTATTTTTTTTATTTAAATATAGAAATTTCTATCACTGTATATTGAAATTTCTTTCACATTAAACCCTGTATAATCACATCACTGTATTTTCGCGTTGTCTTCGGGCAGTTCCAATTTCATCGTCATTTAAAAGAATAAGGACTTTTTAATATGCGTGTGCATTGATTTCTTTTAAAAGCTTTATTTCAAGTCTGTAAGTGCTTATTTTCCTGTTTTACCAAAATTCGTCTCTCCATTTAGCACTTAAATTTTTAATGCTTTCGTTTAGCGCATCATGCGCCTTTTGGTGTTCTTTTGAATGTATTTTTTTAAACTTGCGCTTTATTTAATTTCATTAGTAGCGTACTTTATAAAAACCGTAAGTCTTCATATTTAAATGTTTGCTATATTGCGAGTTAAAACATATTTTAAGATTTTTATTTGAATTATTTTTTAAAAAAATTGTTGTTCTTTATGAAAAAAAAAAAAGACGCTAGTAAGGTTGTAATGTTTACTTTTATGACTCGTTTATATGAAAGTGATATACAGTACACTCCCGAGTATCCGGTTCACGACTATCCGGCTTCCGTATTATCCAGTCTAGTTTTATTTTATCATAATTAAATGAGATAAACAAGCTTCTACATTGGTAACATTTCCAAGGCATTGGGAGGTCGGTATCTGCTGCAATCCACCTACTGACATAAGCAAAGGACAAGTAATGACAAGAATAGATCAGCGTTCTGAATGTTGTTTAGCGTCATCTATTAAGGACTTTTTCAAAAACTTAAAACTAAGTGTTGACTATTATCTTAGAATTACTTTTCATAACTGTGCAATCATTTATCAGTGAAAAATTAAATCTGTTTGAGTCGATTTTCTTAAGAATTAGGCCTACGATTTTCGCTCATGTTTCCTGCATTTAAATGAAACATTACAGAATTGATATTAAAATATAAATAGTTTGTATCTTTTCATTTACTTCTTGCCTAATAAATTCTTGAAACCCTCAGTGCAATATATAAGCATATCAGCATTGATATTAAAATGTAAACAGTTTGTATCCTTTAATTTATTTTTTGTCAAACGAATTCTTGAAACTTGTAGGGCAGTATATAAGCATATCAGTACAGAGCTTTCTATTTTAACTCGACATGTTACCGGGAAGTACTTCTATGATTCTACGGGCCGCGATCGCATTCCTATTCTACAAGGCTTGATAAATTAAAGGCTTCACATTCTACATGGCTAGATAAATTAAAGGCTTAGTATTCAATAAGAAATTAGAAAATGCATATCATAACAGTGAGTTTTGGTATAAAAATTTTGTCTTCTTGCATTGGTGAGTAAAGAAATGAATTCAAAGAAATCCAGTCTGTCATTCTGAATGTTATCCCACTGCATGTATCACAAAATACAGAATTTACATCGGTTCATTCCCATGTTATCATGAGTCTGATGGATATATTCAATCGTATTTAGCAAACTCGTTAATTGGTGCTAGTGGAAAGAGATGGAGAGGTTGTCACAATATAAACTTTATCTTTGTCGATACGATTTGGCACATCGAAATAATACGCAATGATTCTGGTCATACTGAATGATGATTGGTGATTTATTTATATGGTCCTTCCAATAGTAAACTGATTATTGTGTGTTAATGGTTTTAAGTTGATTTAATATCTGCTGATTGCGCTAGGGACTATGCATTAAGCACAGAATATAATAATCCGTTGCGTATACAACTACAAATCACGGCATATAATTTCTTGGATAATATATTTTCAGCATTTAAAGAAGTTCCAAAATTATAATTTAATTTTAAAGAATCAAAATATCGCAAAAGTTAATGGTGTGAATATGAAAATGATTTTAGGCAAACAAATTAATTTTATAAATACGGGATTTGTTAGCTGAGGAAGAAACACAATCAACAGGCCTTAATAACAAGCAATGACTTTTATTAGTGCCAAGATACGAATAGAAGACATCAAATGCACAGTCGAGAAATACACAAGGAACATATTGCAGCAAACTACAATAAATAGTAGCCTACAAGTAGTAATCGTTAGTAATAACAACCACACCACACAAACTAATCAGGTCGAATTCAGCAGGAGGAGGGAATCTAGGTAACTACACTGTACGATCTCACCAAACGTCTGCAATTCTCGAATATCTCTTCACTTCAGCTATATTCAAATGCGACTCACTACTTACTATACGGCTGGTTACTCACCATACGACCCGATGCTGTTCTATCAAGGTGCGTAGCGTCATGAAAAGTCCTTAAATTTGAAAACCATTTTTATCATCTGAAAAGTGTTTAATTTTGGAATAAAGGTCCTTAAAAGTGCTTAATTTCTCGAGAATTGCAAAGAAGATATTCTTTTTTGATTCTGCATAAAATATTCCCCTTTGTTTCAACATTCGATGAATACGCTAATTCGATAACAGTCATAAATCGTTGTTTACTGGATATATGCAAAAAGAAAATCGACGAAAGGGAAGAGATACAAGAGTTTTAACCCAGTTAAGATAAAGGTTAATGAACCTCTTTCCCGTTTTTTCAGCATTGAGCTCCGTATTGAAATATTGGAATAATTGTTCCAAAAGAGGAAATTACGAAACATGCCGAACTTGTTGCAACTCGAACAACGTTTGAATTTCTTTTACATGAATTGTTCTAAATAATTCTGTTATAAAAGTTGACTTAAATTTTTTTTAATGATAGTTTTTTTAGTTATTATTATCCTTTTCTGTTTTTGTCCTAATCAAAAAGACATCATTTGTTTTGCAATAGAAGACACCGAGCAAATATTATGAGAATACAGAAATAAATATTAATATTTTTAAAATGCACATTTAAAATTAATTTTAAAAAATTTCAATAAAAATTATGCATTATAATAAAACAGAAAATAACCCTGGATTAGAAAATACGCAGATTTACTTATGGATACATGTGTAATTTTTTTTGACTAAAAGTGCTTAAAAGTATTTAATCTTTGTAGCACTTTCTCATTACGCACCCTCTTCTATAATAAAACAAAAGAATTCGGTATATAGATCAATTCAGCAAATGTGACTCGCTATGCGAGCCTAAACGTTTCTGCGACTCTTTCCATAACTATCATCTGCTTAGCCTGCCGGCCTTTTATAGTTCCCGGAGCTGGACAGAGAAGGTTCTCTAACAATCAGGCATATCTCTGTTCCTATTGATTCTGTAGTCAAAATTCTGTTAGATCCCAGTATTATCTATTTTGTCGCCAAATGATCTCCAAGCGCTGAGGTCATTGATTCAGCATTCAATCAGCATCCAACAGAGCTGATCATAAAACGGTCTTTCCAGTGATTGAACTGACAGTTCTAGCAAGCAAAATTCCAAATTTGTTACAATGCGTGATAAAAAAAAAAATTCACGCGAAATCTTCAATCATTCTTTGAGACACTAATATGCAAGCAGATGGAAGGACTAAAGAGCTAATAAACTGGTTGACAGTCTTTCAGTAAATTATGTGATTAAAAAATAGTCGAGCACAATATACAACGAGTCATGCTGTCAAGCCAAAATAAGAAGGAAAAAAAAAAAAACTGAATCTATCTGCCACACTATCGTGCTATGATATTTTGGACTAGAACCTCAAAACTGATAGCTATATTTAATAACGAAAGAATTTTAAGTCTTTCAAATCTTTAAAAACTAATATTTATCTCTAAAGGTTTTTCCTCATTTCTTTTTCGTGCAATACAAAGAAGATATCTCTTATGTTGTTTACCGTTGAATTTTCGAAAAAAAGAAATTTCAGATAAAACAGAAGGTTCATTACAGGAATTCAAACTCTGTAATAATAATCTAACTCGAATGAGTTGATTTTTTTTTAGTTATTTTTATTTTTAAAATTCGATATAAACAAGTCAAGGGCATTACTGAAGTCAGCACAACACCTACTTTTGTTACCACACTCTCATTTCTGTATAAAACATTCATGAAAAATTCGAGACACACTTTTGGCGTTTTTTTTTAAACCATATTATATATTTATGACTGACTGAACGGTCTATGAAAATATAATCGATGAAGTTATAGGCGAAGGACATTGCAAGGTTGAAAAGATATGATTTCGCAATATCAGAATGGTGTTATGTTCTTTTAGCAACATCGCTTTTATAATATTAAGAATGAAGAACAATCGAGAAGTAAATCTTAATTTTTAAAATGTTCTGAGATAAAAATAACCTCAAGAATATTCTCCATTATTTTTTGTGTTAAATGGGTTGTAAATTTTTATTTATTTATTTATGAATTGCTTTCGAATGACGCAAATGCCATGGGGTATGACGTAAGAGACTTTCTCAGAATCATAAAAAAAGGAAAAAAAAATGACATCGTTGTTGTTATTTTCTGATCTAGTATCAATTATCCCAAACATTACATATTCCAAACACGTAACTTGATCAAACTAATTCAGATTTTATTACACGTGTTATAAGCCAAGAATTGATTCGCTAAAATGTATTATTTATTGACTTCTGATATTTTATTTTTATGTCTATTATAATGCACAAAATTCGTTTATCGTCTGCAACTTTTGAATTATTTAGAACAAGAAAATCAGCTGTACAAAACGTTTTTTAAAAATCGTCGGGAGTTAATATGACGATATTTATTGTCTTTGACATGATTAAAATTTGCAAAGCTCTACAGCAATCGTAGAATTACTATTATTAACAGGTATTTTAGTTCTTAGATAGTAAACTCTCGTTTCAAATTTGATTTAATTTCAAATTAATCAAAATTTTAATGGTTTATTTTTCCATAATTTCGGTGCTATGTATTATAGCATATCAATGCTATTTTTTATGCAGCATTTCTCACTATTTTGTAAATAGACTATTCGAAACATTTTTAAAAATATGTTACAACATCCTTTATACCCATTCATATCATGTCAATATTAATATTGTTTAACTGGTCGTTGTTATGAATATAAACATAAAGGAATTAATCCAAAAATATTATTCGATGTGTTGGAATAAATGTTCGAATTTTCTTTGTATTTTTTCCCCTCCGAATGCCGCTAATATTTTTAAAGATTGATGCAAATTTAATTAAATATTGCGAATGGCAACACGGCATTAAATAAATAAAATGTTTTAAAATATCGATAGAATTTTCATCCAGAATGAGAAACATTAAAAATAAAATAACTATATTTATATATATTTAGAAATATACCTTTTAATTAATAAAAAAATTAATTATAAAAGAATTAATTAACAAAGAGTAAATGAAACCTTTTTTATACTTCAAAGTATTTATGAACAAAATACTTTTTTTTGTTGATAATTTTGATTTTTATAGCGGCTTTCGTTTTTATTTCCATTAGTAGTTAGTTAATCTGAAACTCAGAGTACAGAGAAAACTCCAAAGTGCATTACATCTTGTTGAATAATTCTGAATTTGATCCTTGTGTATCTTACAATCATATTTTTGAGCAGATATTCAAGTGTTGACAATTAACATTCCGCTTTACAAAGTGAGTATCTAATTAAATATTTGAATTTATTAGATTAAAAAAATATGCGAATTGCATCTAAAGTGATAAAAAGTGAACGTATTTAGATTTTTCAAGAATTTTCAGAATGATTATTAGAAAATTAAATGCTATATTAATAAATTACGAAGTATCGATATCGGCGTGAGAAAAATTAGGCTTAGATTTAAAAAATTAAGCTGAAAATAAAGCTTAGCGATCCTTTAAAAGAATATGTAAAAGAAGGTGAATTCTTTTTTCGAAGAAAGATAGTTATTGATTTTTAAAAAATCAAAAGCAAAATAAGTTTTTTCAAAAATGACCAGCGTAACATTCCCGGTCATTTTTTCCCCTCCTAATAAATGAAAAAACACAAATGCCGCATGGCAACAGAAGTTAGTCTTATAACGCCATCTATGGGCATTTAAGAGTAAAAATATCCGAGAGTGCAAAATAAAATCGCCTTTTTTTTTTTGTCTATATAAAATGCTAATTAAAGGTTATGTGGCACAGAAAACGCTCTGATAACGTATTGTCGAATGGCAACAACCAAATACAAACAAAACATTGTATGAATTTCAATCCAATCTACTTCACTGAATCTTTTTGCCGCATTTAATTCCACTCTTCGGTGAATTAATCAATAGAGGTGCCAAATAATATTAGAAGTGTTTCTCCATGTCAACTAAATGCTTATTCAGTTGAAGGAAAGAAGATATAAAAGAAAAAGAAAGCAAGAAATAGATTTTCAAAGTTTAATCAAGCCCAGAAATAGACTTAGCTATCAGTAAATGGGTAACCGCTACACTAAACTATAGAAATTAATAACAATATGTTCTAAAAAAATTATATTAAAAAAATAGTCTTTGTAATATCTCATGTATCACAGCATTAACTTTTTAATGATATCAATTTCATTTCAATACATTACCCTCTCCCCATTTTAATTACATTTTTTATTCAATACATATTTCTACCGGTTATGATGAAATTTAATTTGATCTATCAAAACATTTGTTGTTGTTGTTTCTAATAGCACTTGTCATTGACAAGCCAACTGACTGAAGAACCAATGCCATTTAATTCGAATTGTACATATCTTGTTCTTTCAGTACCGCCTTCTAGGGCCAATAGTACGAATTAGCTGCTCGCTCATCTCTTCCCTTTTTACAGGGTGGACTTCATTCATACATTTCGTTCACAGATCGTAATTTAGGCCTGGATCAGAGAGCGATCACCTCTGAACCTGTACTCACAGTGGTATTTCTCTCGACATGGAGGACATTGTGACCACGGCAGATCAAAACATTTAATTGCATGTTGTTGCCACAGTTCCCATTGTATTCATTCCCAGTTATACTTTTTTTTAAAACATACATATACACTTTCTAATTTGCTGTAAATTTATTTAATTTACTTCATGTTTTTAGTCGACTAAAATATGAAGAAATTTTCTTTAAAAAAACATTCGATTTTAATTGTTTAACAATAACAATAATTATTCATTGCTATTCAATATTAATTAATTTAATATTTTCAATATTAATTGTCTAAAAAGTTAATAATCTGGGCCAAGAAGTTGATCTCCAAGTAGAACAGATTTTTATATTACGTAGAAACTTATTTGCACTTTTAAATAGTCGCCAATTTACGCCAAAGGTGGCTATAGATCAATCAATCTGGCAAACGCTTTTTTTACAAGACTACTACTATTAGATTACTAGCATTTATCGTATAGCGTGATCGACAATGTCATCTATAATGGTATTTGCCCATACCGAAGCGGTTTTATTTAACTACTGTTGTACTAGTAACTATGTTGTTCTCGCACTACATGACTTATTAAATCAGATTAATGTGAGATAAGAATCGCAGCAGATGATAAGAGATTGTGAAGTAATACTGCTTTTTAGGAAAATGCCGACACTTATCTAAGCTAACTCTTGAAAGAGTTCGAGTCATAGGCTTGATAACAATCATTCGAACTTTTGAATCGACAATAGTTTAAAAATAAATATTGATTCTTTTTATTTACTTCTTCAAATGTTTCCATAGCTTTTATCTTTAAAAGGAAAAATATAAAACTGTTTTCAGATAATTACAAGGAATGTTTTCTAACAATAGTTACATGTGTTTTTATAATCTACAAAAGGGAATGCAAGATAACATTTTAAAACTTGGAACAACTGACGAGGTGCTTTTTCGTTTTATAAATAAGAATTCTAAATAACGGATATCGGATTTCAGAAATGAATAAATAATTAAAATAATCATTACATCCAATTTAAGATTATTAAGCTATTAAATTCGTTCTATTAGTTCACACTTTTTCTAAGTATATCTTGTTCAAATTTTCAATAGTTAATAAAATACATTTTTTTTTTTATCCGCTAAAGTTCAAATGCATTTTTTAAACTTGTAGTGGATGATACTTGATGTTAATATAGTTTTTTTTCAAATATCAATTAATTAATTAAATTAATTTAATCAACAAGTCGCCAAATATGTCGCCAAGCTCTGAGATTTTTCTTTGTTGACCGAAATAAGAATTGAATTTAAAAAAATTGTTATATTACTTGTATTAATTTTAAGTAAGTAATAACGAAGAAAAATAATAAAAATTCAGAAACAATTTTAAATTCTATTATAAAATTATAGCACAGCTGAATTATTGCAGTTTTTTTTTTTTTTACAGAAAGACTGCAACCTGGCGTCAAGCAAATAATATAGTTTTATGAAATTAAATGATTTGTCTCTGGCTATTACTACAGGAACATCAACCTTTTTCTTAGAACCATTACTTCCTGTCCAATTATATTTATCAACATTTCTTCGTAAAACTATTAAGGCGAATTTAACCACAAAATGATCTCATGTATTTACAAACCTACTACGTAATATGTTTTGGCAATTCAGAGAAAACTGCTATTCTAACAGCTATTTTATAAGGGTCTGAAATACATAACCACCTGTTTTCTACCCTATTTCCTTAGATATTTTTACTGCCCCCCTTTCATCTTATTTTTAATTAAATTCAATTTAAATAAACAGAAATTTGTATAATTGATTATCAGAAGGATGAAAACATATTGCTTAAGAAATTCAATTGTTGCTTGGAGTTACATAATTTCTTTATAAAGAATTCGGGAAATACGTTAAAAAAAATTGTCTAAGGCAAACATTTTCTGCTAGCTGGTACCTGGCGTTTACTGCTGTAGAATAAATACATAATTTTGGAAATATCGTTTGAAATTTGAAATATCTATCGAAATAGAAATTTGAAATAATCATCGTTTGAAATTTGTTTAATTAGGAATGACAGAAAAGACGATATTTATTTTCTTACCAATTAGAACATACATTGAAATTTTACCATAAATGAAGAAGAATATAAATAATATGTATTTTATTTTTCAAGGGCTTTAGGGTTGACAATATATTTTTTGTTGTTATTTTTCCATCTATAGCAAAAAAAAAAAAAAAATTCCTAGTTGTCCGACTCGTAATCATACAACTGGTCAAGTGAAAAACGTGGATTTTCTAGGTTCAGTATTATATTTAATAGTTTTACTATGCCTATAACCTAAGTGCATGTGCAAGCAATAAGTTGGCATAGGAGAGCCAACCGTTTTCGCAATCGGATGAACGGTTTCAGTAGAGCATAAGGTACAAACAAACAAGAATTCCTTTTTTATATATTAGAGTAACTGTACTATGCCTGTAACCATCACATAAAAGCCAGCAATAAGTTGGCTAAATTTTATTGGAATCAAACGAACAGTACTGCAGCGTAATAAGATACGAACAAATAAGAATTCATTTTTATTATTACATCATTAACAGTTCTTTATCTTTCCAGAATAATTAATTCCTAAAAATATATATATAAATATATCAAAATTCATTTTTTTATGATAAGCCGGCAGAATATTTTTTTAAGAATCGAAGAATAAAATAAAGCCGAGTGAAATAATCTGAGTGGAGGAAAACGATTAAAAGCAGAGACAGGAAATGGCGCCAACTGCTACATAGTCATTCTCCCAATAATGGACTGCAATTTGTGCGGCATGGTTTTGGCGGGGCGGAAACATTGCTTTCTAATTCTGCTTTCGTCATTCCGCATTAGTAGAGACTGAGGTTAAAATTAAAGACAAACTAATTCGATTCAAAGTGCAGCAAATTTCTATTTTCCTTTTGAGCTCACGTTTTGTATAAGAACAATAATCTACGCCCATTCAAGTTCTGATACGAATACTTGCTATAAATAAATAATCTGATCGGTATTTATAAAAGATCGGGGGAATTATGCTTCGGAAATTCGGAAAAGATCCGGTTTCTTGTGTTCAAAACATACCGAAATAGAGTGAATAAAGAAAATCACAGAACAACACTTTGCAGACAAATGTTAAATTCCCATTCTTCATATTATTTGAAAAATTAAACGCTTGTAGTCGGCCGTGCCAGTTTTATTTACGGCAAGCTGTGGAAATTGTCTTTCGTTTTTTTTAAAAAAAGCTCTACCTTTTTTTCTCTTTAATGAGTATTTATTTTATCGATTTCTGTTTTAAAAAAGTAAAACTTATTTTTATTAGACTCTCAGTGTCAACAGATCTATTAAAATCCATTAATAAACAAGCATTACATACGAATTGTAATAAAAATTGTTTGATTTTGTGTAATCGGAAGTTTTTATGAGTCATGCAATGAATTTTCTGGAATTTGCAAGAAATCTCTCCATGAATTTGGAGAAATGAAATTTGTGGAGATTTATCAAAGTCCCAAATTCGAATATTTCGACGATTACTACATGCACATTCTCTATAGAAAGTATTCAAAATAGTAAAAAGAGCATAATTTAGCATTTTTTGTTGTTAATATTTCAAGTTTTGATGACTAATTTTGAAACAACCGGTAGTTTTATAAATCTAAAGTAACCAATTTAAATGCATGAAATTTATTTGAACATAATTAGCTGGGAAAAAAACCGGGGAAAAATAAAGTGAAATTATCGGAGGTATATAAAGAAAAATATCACTTTCCTGAATTGCATTTATTTGTTTTTAGTAGAATATCTTTTATTTCATCGAAAGGAATTAAGATTTTATTGCATTTAATTCTGAGGTCCTGCAATTTTATTTTTATTTTCGTATCATATCATAAAAATTTATAAATACATTAGAATAATAAATTTATAATTTAACCAACTGAAACAGATTATGTTGATTATTGAATTAATTTTTTAAAATTTATTCAAAATCGAATAATAAAAAAAATCGTTTGCTTTTCATTCCAAAATGATAAGATAAAGCGAACAAATTCTTTGACGTAAATTATAGATAATAGTAAAATGATAAGAAAAAAAATTTACAAATTTAAATTTGTTATAGCAAATTTCAAGTGAGAACATCTTATCGCTTTTGTTTCTGTGCTTGTTCAATTGATATCGTTTTACGATCCATAATCTTTATGTTTCGAAGAAAATAATCTTTTAGAAAGTAATTCATTTATTTAAAAAAAGTAAAATAAAGGCGGATGATTAATATTAAAAGGTAAAGAATAAAAAAATAATACACCCAACAGAACTGAAGCACGTGCAGCTTCAGGAGTTTAGTGAATCTGATCATTCTTACATAGTGCTGCCAATAAATGTTTATGTTCTTCCATTTATTTTTATTTATTTAACTAGTTGTCTTCAAGCTGTTAAATTTTGCTCCACGTGCATTTAATCATTTTCGAAATAAGGAACCTCATTCGGAAAATAACATTACGTTACGTGATTATAAATTTAACCACAATTTTGAAGGACAAATTATGTTAAGGTATCCGACTACGTTGGAAACGCTGGACCACATTGGTGAATGTTTTTTTTTTAATTGTTATTTCTTGAAGTTCAGACTTTCCTCTTTCCCAAACAATTTATCTTTTCTAGGAAAAGGAAGGCCTGACCTATCATCCAGGTTCACCTATTCTTTCAGCTAAAATTTGTCTTTAACTTCAGTTTTCATAAAACTTTAATTTTCATGTAAATTCTACATCATTAAAATATCGCAAAAACTAAAAGAGGTATTTACATAAAAATGTCACCATGTGATTTAAATGATATGGGTATTGAAAGGAACCAACAGTTTAATTGTTGGTGATATGCTTTTTCATTTTTATAGGTGTTTTTAGAAAAATTAAGCTGTGAATTTATGAAAAAAATGCATAATTTCACCTATAACTTCTTTGTATCCCAAAATGTTTCTTAGATTTTTGTTCATTACATTCATCAATATATTCTCTAACTTGAGTACAAAGAAATAGAGAATTGCTGCTTTACAATTTTATGTAGAGTGTTAACCATTTTTGTTTAAATTTCATTGAAAATTGCTACCAATTTTCGTATTTCTCAAAATATATTATATTTTCAAATAATTTTTTTGTATGTATAGTATTTTGTATTATAAATGACAATACATCTATATATATATCACATATCTATGACAATGACATACAATACATAGTTTTAAATAGTTTTTTAAAAATCCAATTTTTCAAAAAAATTTCTTTCGACCGTTGTCGGATACCTTAAATAAGAAAGAACAGGAACAAATATTGTAGTATGTTCATTCAATTGCAGATTGCAAAATTTTTTTCCATTTTTTTATTATTTTAGAATAATGTTAATTTGTTAATTAACATAATTTTATTTGTTTAGAATAATGTTAATTTAGAATAATGTGTTTTTTGCATGATGTCATATATGCATCACCAACGAATGCATCTCGCAACCGGGTATAAAATCGGTGCATTACTGAAAATCGAATTCATGAAACGGTAATGCATGTGTGCATTTTAAACTGGAACAATTTTTAAACACAACTGGATAAAATTTAAACACCCTCTGTCCATTATTTTTGAAATAAAGAGAGTTTTAATATCCTGACCTTCTGTTTAGTTATACTTTGGTATTTTACTCTGAAGTACTTTGGTATTTTAGCTGAAAAGGGGACGGTGGGGGTTGGGAGTAATATGAATAAACAGAGCTGGGCTGTGTAACATTCCACATTCCATTCGCGTTTCGGTTCTCCCTTCAAATACTTTTCCTCCTTTTTTTTTTTTTTTTTTTTTGTAATTACTGTGTAACCGTAATTAATCGCTTCGGGTTTTACTGTCAGCTCTGTTGTATTTTGCGTAGCTTTCGTAAATATTTCGCTCTCTTCCCTTTTTATTACGAAAAACCACAGTTTCGGTTTATTCTAAAAATAAATAAACCATTTGTGCATTTGTGATCGTGTTGTGGTGAAAGAATAAGGTCTCGGCTTCGGAACAGGAGCCTATCTTAACAAAATAAACTAGTCTGATATCCCACAATTTTATTCAGTCCTTTATCACATCAAAGCTAAGCTATAACAGAAATTTCGAAGAATTTATGCAATAAGAGCCGATTTTGCATAGATTTCGAGATTGTAAACTGTATAAGCTTTATTGTACGAACTTGAATTGACTTTTATTTTTAGGGCCTTCAAATTCAATATGTAACGAAACAAATACTCCCATAGAACGGAACCAAGAAAATATTTACTATCCGTCCGAAGTTAAATAATTTTTAAATATGAGAGAAAAACTGTCAAATTTTCAATGATGATTAAAAAATATAGTTGTATCTTAATAAGCCAGTAATAGCCACTAAGCATTGGTGATCGCTTCTTGTCTAGTGGATATGTTACGAGGCTTCCGACCAAAAAGTCTCGATTTCTATCCCGAGCCAACACCACTTACAGCAAGGTTATTCAGTTTACGAAAATGTTACGTTAGAAATTTTCTGTTTTGTTTTTGGAGAAAGATATTTGGACATGTCGCCTTTTTTAGATGATTTCCAAATACTTATAAATGTCGTCCATGCCAGTAAAGATAATTAACCCTTTAGGGATGGGAGACCTCTATCCTAAACGCAGGCGCGTGGAAGGAATCATCCCACAGAAGGGTGAGAAGTGCGTTGCTAAGTCTAACTTTGAAAAAAAAAAAAAAAAAAAAAACAATAATCACAAAAAATAATTTACGGCCTAAAGTCGTCATTTTCCCCTCTTTTTAGTTTATTAGTTCATTCATAGGACAAGCACTTTAGTTTAGTATAGTTATATGAACGTCCCTTTTTGAAGCAATGCTAGAGCTATTTGGGGACGAACCTCATGTTTTTGAACCGCGGTCAGATGACGAGGACGATACTTGTGCTGGCACCCTCCTCTCCAAACTTACACACCACACCAGCGGGAGGACATTGGGCCCCAACCTATTTAACGCGCACCAGGACCACTTACACGGCGACTCTTAAGTGGAATCGGGCCTCAAATGGACAAGAATAATCAATATTACCAATCCCGGATGCATTTCTCCACATTCTAGAATATGATTGAAGATTTTGTCATAACAGCATCGAAAAAATGTCATATATTTTTAACATAATCGTATTTTTTAAAATTTCAGTTTGATACTTTTCTTCTTACCGAACATAATCTCCAATCTGAAGTCAATTCAGCTGCCAGTTCGTTAAAGTCACACTGTCCCAGTATTACGTTTGTTTGTTGAATTGAATATAAATGTCTAGTATTCGAAAGTTTATTAAAAAGTATATTAGAATAATATCGATTGATTACTAAAGGAAATAATCATTCTTATGGAATGATGGTGAATGACAGTCGTCGGCATTAGATACGGATTATGTAATGTTGGTAACTCTGGTAATGAGTGTTTAACAATTTTCCACCACAAAAAATGGGATAAATTATATTACGTATCATAATTTTAAAAGAAAGAAAAACTTATTATATTCATTAATTTAAAAAAATCTTCTCGATTAAAAATGAATCAAAGTAATGAAACAAGAGACAGGTGAAGTGATTGAAATATTCATATAATGATGTATTTATACAGTATATTTATAAAGCATACCAAATGCAAATAGCATTTTTCTTATCGTTATATTAATATGACGAACATAAATAATCTTTTTTACATCAATTATTTTACATCAGATAGTAATAACCGAAGTTTGACTGTTTGAAATGTACGAAGGTAATTATGAATATACGATGCTAATTCATTCTAATTTCGATAAACAGTCTTCGATTCCGACACGGCATTTAATAATATTTTTTTCTTGGGTGCTTTAAATACGAAAACTCTGAAAATATTCAACGGTTTTTCCAAAATAAGATTTTAAAAAAAGCCTTATATTATTAATCTAAAAGGACATTTTCAAAATATTTGTATTTGAATTCTATTAAGCGTTAATTTTTTTTCGGGCAAATAAATATAAGATAAATTTCATATTTGCCTTCTTCATAGTATAATCAAAGAAATCCTATTTCATGCTGTTGCGTAATCCAGTAGTGATATATAAATTATTAATGGCTTCAGTTAGGCAATGATTGCTTCTTTTGTATAAGAGCAGCCAAGAATTTATGAAAAAGCTCCACTTTGCCATTATGCACAATATTCTAAGAAAATTGCTTCTCTTCTTTCCTGTCTAGGAAATAAATCTTTCTCATGACAAGAAAATATATTCCATCTGTGCCATTTTGAGTCGCAAATCGGCCTAAATTACCGTCTCGGAACAGTCCACCTACATTTTTATTGTTCTTTTTCACCCCGTCTTGGCGCAGACGGCGAACTCGAACGGCGCCAATCTGAAACGAGGTCGCCCGCTTCGGAAGGTCGGTCATCAGCCTTTGAAACGAGGCGGGAGATGGAAAATCAGTTCGGACTTAATTCACTGATTGTTTCAGGCGACAGTCACGAGGGACTGATCTCTGGTGGCACTTTGTTGACCTTTTCAGATTGCATGTTACGATCGCCTGATGCAGTTTGGAGCAGCGACACTGACATTTCGAAGCCCAGACGAATTTTTGTTGTTATTCTATTTTTGTTTTGTCTTAAGTTTTTCTAAAAGGATGTTGCAATTTGAGAGGTGGCTGGCATTTAAAGTGAAGGTCTTTTGCTCATTTCCTGTAGGGATTTTAAAAGACGCCGGGTTTATTCGGGGTTTTTAAACCTTATTTTTAATAGAATCATAAAATGACCTTTAACTAAGGGTTTGCTTTCGATTTAGAGCAGAGGTTCCCAACCTTTTTTGAACTGGCGCCCCCTGATCTAGTGAATATTTCAATATCACCCCCCCCCCTCCCACTCCAGATAAATAGTAGCGTACATAATGAATGTTGAAAACAAGAATTTAAAAAAAAAATTCTAATAGATAGAATATTGTTGGAATTGAAAGGCTACTAAATTTCTTCTTTATTAAAAAAAATAGGAATAAAAATTTTAGCTCACCTGTTATAAGGACAGGCAGGGATTTTGATGACACGAATTAATTCGTAATAAACTGTTGCTTTCTAAATAAATAAATTGACAGTTTCAGAGACCCATCAAAACGCATACTTAATTACATTAAAAAGTATTTTTATTAAAATTTTAAGACATCGAATTTCTAACAATTAATGAGAAGGCTGAATTTGATACATTTTAAGGAGCTTGTTAATATCAGGCTCTATTTCACTTAAAAACAATCGTAAGTCGCCACGTTCAGTAATATGGAGCCGATTTCTCTTTTTCGTTACCAATGTTGCCTCACCACTAAATCCGCGTTCTGCTAAATATGAAGATGGGAATGCTATCGGAAGTCGTAGAACAATCGACCACAATCCTGAATGCAGTTGCGAAATAGAATTCTGCAGCCAAGATTCAAGATAGCCATTCTTGAATTTAATTTTTAGATCCTCATTTGTCGTCAGTTCTATTAGTTCTTCTGACTGAGGTGATCCTGCTGTGTTGATACTGGAAAAAAGATCCAAACCCCAGTCTAACTTCTAACGCCCCTTCGTGCCATATCAACGCCCCCTAATTTTCTCTGGGTCTTTTACCGCCCCTCTGAAAGCTTCAAATGCCCACCCAGGAGTCGTTATCGCCCACGTTGGGAACCTATGATTTAAAGCTTTTCCAAATCGCTTGTTGGGACAAAATGGCGTCAGAATTTTTTTTATTCGAGATTAAATCTAAATTAATAAATAATCTATGCATTAGCGATTTTAGATATTTTGGCGTCCTATGCAGTGTTTGCATGAGGTCCTTCTTTAAATAAAGCGGCCAATTTAGTTTCGCATTTCAAAACTTTTTTTCACATAACAAGCATGTTTATGGTCTTTATTCAATTAACTTTTCATTTTAATAATTCTAAGACAAGTGTTATATTTTTATTTATTTGTTGAAAAAATCTTTTGAAACCAGCTGGTTCACCGAGATAAATATTCGCTAAGTTTTTCTGTTAAATATTTTATGTAAACTGATCTCTTAAAACGTAACACAAAAAATTTTAACAGTTATGTCATTCATACTATTACAGTCTGTTCATTGTTCTATGTATCTCCCTTATTTTTTGTCGGCTCCTATAAAATTCGAACTTAAAATTGAGTTTAGTTTAATTTTATTAACGTCCCGTTTTAAAGCAACTCGAGGGCTATTTTGGGACGGACCTCATCATTTTGAACCACGGTCAGATGATGAGGATGACACCTGAACTGGCATCGTTCTCTCCACACCACACCAGGGGGAGGACGTTTGGCCTGACAAATTTAACGTGCAAGAGACCCCCTCACACAACGATTCTTCGGTGGAATCGAGTCTCGAACCTGAAACCCTCCGGTTCCGAAGCCGAGACCTTACCAACAGGCCACCGCAGCCCCCGAACTTAAAATTGAATAAGAGAGTTAAAGCAACAACTGCTGTAGTGACAGAAAATTTCAATAGAATGAGTAGATGAAAAAAAAAATCGCTTAACAGTGATGCCTTATATGTACCACACACTTATATATATATAACTCATGTAACATCTAAAAGAGTTATTCAATGAAAACTTCTTAAATTCACCATAAAATTCATTTTTAAATTTACTATCAAAGTAATTTAAATGACGTGAATAATAATATTTTATTTTATTCTAACAAATAAATATACTTCTAAAAATTATTGTTTAAATTTTATACAGTTCATCAATACAAGATTTCATATTCGGCGAAATGTTCGTGAACATTCCAATTAAAATTAAATTTCTAATTATTAATTAGAAATTTAAGTAATAAATATTATTAGTTCTAATTATTATTAAGAATAAGAAATTTTAATTCTAAATGATTATAATTACAATTTCTAATTCTTTTTTAAAGTGTTTTTGTATTTTGTGATTAAATCTGACCAAGTTATGAAGTTTCGAATATTGGTGTTTTAAGACAATTAAAAATTTCATAGTTTTGAGTTAAGAAGCCTGGTTGAATTTCAAGTTATTGATTGGCATATCTTCTTAGAGTTGGAGTGGTTTAAATTTGCATTTTATTCATTTTATTGGACTGTCATAACAGCACTGGAAGAAACTGAAGTTTGAGTTCTAAGGGCCATCACCAGCCACGGAACAGTTCTTCCCGTGGAAAGCATGTTTCGATGGAGGTATTCAACTCTCATCTCTTCGGTATATAACTTCTCATCTTTATACCTTCCAACGGGAACAATCAAAACAAAAACGAAAAGTAGAAACTTTAATACAGTTTTTATAGATTCTTGTAATATTAGAGTCGAATTATCCTATAAGAGTCGAATTAAAATTATCAATATACATATTTATTACATTTTTTATAACTAATGATGGAAGAATATGAAAAAAATGTTGATAATAATCTATAGTTAAAATGTAATCTATTGTTAAACATAAACAAATAATATTCACATTAATATTAATTTATTTAAATGTTAATATAAATTACAATTTTTTTCTCTTCAGAAGTTGTAAGTTGTACTTCCAAATAGATCCATTTGATGACTAGTCATGATTAGTAAATGTTTTAAAAAATAATTTGCAGATGTTTTTATAATGCTCTAAAGGATGATAAAATTGTCTGTACTACTAATAGTTTCTTTTTATCGTAACGAATCTGTGATTGAATGAGTGATACTATACTGATTCATCGCTCATTCATCCTTACGCTCAATCAATCTATACTCATTCATGAGCTATGAATGAGCGATACTATAAATATCTTACAACTCAGAATGATTTAACCATATATTTCAAAAAGATATTTTTAATAAAGTCGCGCGCTCTTCCACCAGAGATAAAAATATACTTTGAATGATGGTAAATGAGCATTTCGGAGCGATGTTTCTAAATTTTTAATTTAATATTTTAATCAATAGCAATTAAAAATATTTTGGTGTGATTTGAATGTAATTTCTAATAATATCTCTGAAAAAATTTACATTACACCTCTTTCAAATTTAAAAAAAAAATTGACTTTCCAATGATTTTTTTTTTGTAATGAAAAATCAAATCAAATTCATCGTTTTATCAAGTCATTAAATTCAAGGCTTTCTTTGTTGAAAATATTATTATTTCTGACAATATTTTTAATTAAGAATTTTAATGATGAATTGACTATTTCAGTGCACGATAAGATAGTTAATATAATGATAGATAATGATGATATGATAATGGTTAATGAATCACAAGACTTTTATCTTTACCTGTCTAAGTTTAGGTTAATTTTTATTTTTCGATTAGACATGTCTTGTGATGTTCTACATGCACATGAATGATTCATGTTTAGCAGGGGTGGGCAGACTTTTCCAAAGCACAGGGCACTGATTTTTTCAAAGTGTTGCAGTCCATCAAGCGGACTAAGTGTAGTGAACTAAAATAAAGCTCAGAAGTATTTATTATAACTTAATAATAAATGTGAAATATGTTCTTACCATATTAACTACAATCATATTAATAATGGCAAGATACAAGCATAATAATAGTATCACTTGATGTATTTAATATCAAACCACTCGAAGTACATTAAAAATATTTTTATCCAAAGTGAGTTGTCGCATTCATGGATAGTAGAAGACTTAGTCTGCATAAAATCAGCCAATTTTGAATATCTTGGTACATAATTACTAATTGCTAATCTTGCACTGGATTCTATGTGGTCGTCTGTGAGATGGGAACTATACGTTGTCTTAATTATATTCGTCTTTGAAATTATTGTTTCATACAGATATGTAGTGCCAAAGAATGATGTTAAATGATGTACAACTTACTTTAAAATAAGGATACTCTACTTCGTCTATTAGATTCCCAAAGTTATTCTTATGTTCTGAACTACGCTCTTCAAAGTTTTATTATTTTGAAGTAGAAAAACTTCATTTTCTTCAAAGGATAAAGATAATATATAATTTATATTATGTCGGTGTTCCATAAATCTGTTTCTTTTAGTTCGCATGTCTTAGTAAAGATGGTCACCCCAAAATATCTTGATTGGTATAGGGGTCGATGGCGATCGACTTAATGCCTACCCCTGTTATAGAATGTTTATTGAAAAAAAATTATTTTAAAATAAATTAGTTTTCGAAAAGTTGAATTTTATTATCAATATTAATGCAATTAAAATAATTGCCAAATCAAATAACCGTCGGAAGCGTTTAGTACTTGAGTAAATTTTCAGACTCCGTCATAATAAATGAAAAAAAAAAAAAAAAAAACATAGATTGTTGAACAGAAAAAAAAGAGTACAAAAACAACACTTGAAAATAAATTTAATACATTTTTTAATATAAACATTGCGCTTGGCTTCCTCTCTTCTTTGTGTAAATATAATAGATCTAACGCATTGCAAGTATATCCATTTTTAAAAAATGTTTTCTAGCAATCATAACGTCAATCATATTTTGCAAATATGAAAAGAAACGAACGAAAAAGCGAAAGGAAGAAAACCACTTCTACTGTGCCCCCTGGGGTCCCTCTCAGTCGCTTGTCAGACTGATCCTGTCACGAGATCCATCAAGAGGCCGGTGGTAAACAAGTAAAATGTTATCGGTTTTATCTTGCGCCTGAAGAATCGGTATAAATGGTGGAAGAAAGCAAACCACTCAGGTGAAATATAGCCCTTTCATGAGCTTCCAGAGATCTGTCAAGAACTTCGAGATACATTTGATTAATAGCTGTTTTAAAGTTGCAGTAACACTAAAAGGTGCGTTGCTCGAGGACTACCAGCTGAAAATTCTGGAGATTTTATCAGTAAACTATTCGGTAGCTATTCAATTCTTCTCTTTGAGAGCATTAATTTTATTAAATGAAATACAAAGTTATTCAAAAAGAGATTTGAATTGAATTATTTGTTTCTAACGAGTGAACGTTGGTTCCTACATCGTTGGATAGAAGAAAATTCAAATATTTTTTATATTATATTGTTTTTGTTACCAATGGCTCTTCACAAGCGTTGGATAGAAGAAAATTCAAATATTTTTATTTATGTTTTTATTGTTGCCAATTGCTCTTTACAAGCTTTGGACAGATTGAAATTCAAAATTCTTACTTATGTTGTTATTGTTACCAATGGCTTTTTACAAGCCCGCCGACTGATAGTCAGCGATTTAAACCTAATTTAGCGTTCCTTGTTTTTCAGTAGTGCCAACTAGGGCGAAAGTATGCCTTAGCAACTTCATGCTTCCCTTTCGTTTGCATAACCCCTTTTTTACAGGCGGCACATTCATACTACTCACAGATAGAACACAGAATAACAACCATGACCAAACCGGGACTCGAACCCAGGGCACCCAAATCACGGGGAAGTTACGCTACCCTAAGGCAGTACGCCGACACTTTTATTGATTCATTTCGCATTCAGTCAACATAGTAAAAAGCAACTATGCTATTTGTTTGCTGCCTAAGGAGTTTGTTCTGCCCAAAACTTTTTCGCTATCGAATAAGATGTTATCCCGCCTTTTCTTCCCCATTAAATTGTGAATATTGGGCAAGGCTATATATGCCACGAGTGCCTAATTTTTATTTTGAATCCTAAGGATGAGTCGTGTGCTTTGTTGTGTGGTAATGATAATTTGATTACTCCGACATGGCACATGGGAAGAAAAAAAAACCAACACTATTGTTGTTTCTTATGGAACTTGCCATTGGACAAGCCCGCTGAGATGCAGACAGCGGTTTGAGCCAATAGCGTATTTCTCTTGAATTTTTCAGTGGCGTCATCTAGGGCCAAGAGTAAGACTTTGCCACTTACGTGTCACAACCCATTTTACTGGGCGGATTTTCTTTCATGCATTTTCATTCGCCCAACCACAAATCGTAATTTAGACTTGAATCATTGAACGATAACTTCAGATCCAGTGCCCCTATTAATATTACTCTCGACATAGAGGGCTTTGTGACCACGACAGATTTATATGAGCGGGCAATCACCACTACAGAGGGGAATCTTCGACTGGCGGATTCTAATTCGTCACTTAACGGACACGAGTCCAACACGAGAGTTGTTTATAGTGAAATTTTACTGTCTGCAGTAAGTGCTTCCCCCCTCCCTCTCCGCTATTCTATGCCACTGATTGGATAAGAGAAAAATTGTAATTATATGGGGTCTCAATGTAATAATATGAAATGTTAATATGAGTTCAAGCAGGATTCCGATAATTACAAAATTTAGATAACGGTTATAAGTTACTGAATATGATCTATTGTGAGCATTGACAATGTTACGACTCATATATGTGCAAGCAAACATTAAAAAAAAAACAAAAAAAAAAATTGGCTCTGTTTATTTCGTGTGGCAGTACTTTTGACTTTCTGCAGGTTTTATTATCTGTGTTCTAATTACAATTTATTAATTTAGGAAGCTTGATATTCAAATTTTCTAAAATACTTAATGAAATATTCAAAACTCGTTATTTAGGTTTATCTTATGAAGTTAAATAAAATCCTATTCTGTAATGTCAAGCTAAAAGAGCAGAAAACAAAAGACATGATATGCTGATTGGACACATTAAAATTCCAAAACTATCAAGACGTGACAAAATTAAGCAAAATTTTTAAAGCAAGCAGCAAGAGAAATAAATAAACACAAATTACTGCACGCTCAGATTAAAAGACATTAATAAATGTATGTAT
>JAPMOQ010059770.1:3133109-3160453 GCA_026543055.1 Argiope trifasciata
TCCATTGAAGCGTTTAAATCGAAATTCACTCAGGTAATTAAAAAGATATCCAAATGAAAAAAAAAATTAAAATGAAATAATTTGTATAAAATATTTGCTGCTTATTGACTCCAAAGGTAGTTTAGACTTTTGTGGGGCAAAATATGTTTATTATAAGAGATTCTTAGTAAAATTTTTATTTTCATGAATATTTTTCTAATAATCATTTTCATTCTGATAGAAAATATGTTGAAATATCTAAATATGTATTCAAACAAGACCAATCGTTGCGCTTAATAGCATTCTGCTCTTATCCTGTGGTGAACAATTGTTAGGATTATAGCAAGTTTTCTTGTGGCTCATCGAAGTCACGTGATTTCTTGTGTTGGGAGTGGTCTATTGATTAGAACTAGTTGACATTGCTTAGGTTAGATCGTAAATGAAAAAAATAAACATCTTTTTTCTGTTTAAATTTTTTTCGTAATTGGTTGGTATAAATTTTAAAGTTAAAACAAAAATATAAATAGTAAATTAGGAGTAAATTTTCATTAATTTTAAATACTGAATTAAATTCAATATTATAATATGTTATAATATCTTTGAACGAAACTGAAAAATTCACCGTGCCGTAACTGTGGACTTTCTCTTTCTATCGAGTAAATTTTTTTAACCTCTAAATGCACGATTATTTGTTTTGAATTTTAAAAAATCGATTATATTAAAATAGTCATAGGTTACGTAAAAATAAATAAATAAATCTAGGCAATAATATGATACATTTATTTTGGAAAAAGTTGTATGTAGACTTTTTGTCACCATACAGTGTCTCCCTAAAATCTAGCTAATATCTAATATATTTCTCGAATACAACATGAAACATTGATAGCTTACTTGACAACACAAGAGAAGTAATTTTTTAATAATTAGCTGGGATTGAGCTATAGAAACTATCTCTTTAAGTAACACACTGAATATCATTACTCACCACATTTAAATGTTTACAAAAAAAAACAACAAAAAAAAACATATAACTTACTCGCCAAAAGCAGTGCCTATTTTTTTCTTTCATACATAATGTATTGTCTTTGGTTATCAATATTCACACTCAAGTTTGTACACTCCAATGTGCACACTCAAGTTTGTGAGTTAAATTTAGTTGAACTGGATATAGACAGCAAGAATGTACGTTTAAGGGTTAAATTAGAATTCTTTCAAAGGGAAGTTAAAGTGGTGCATTTGCTTGCAGATTAAATGCTGAGAGGAAAAAGTTAAAATGTCGTGCAATGTATCCTTTTAATTTTATTATATCTTTAAATGGAAATATTTATATATATTTAATGTATTAATAATTAATATATTAATAATTTAATTTTATTATTTATTATTTATATTTATTTATAATTTATTATATTTCATATATTAATAATTTAATGAGTAGTTTTAATTCATTATATTCTCTATTTGTCTTTCATGTTTATATAGAGTATTTAAAGATGTTCTTTTACATTCTACTAGCTTTTACCCGCGACTTCGTACGCGTGGAAAATTTGATGTGTACGCATATGACAGTTTGATCATGTCCGTTATACCAATACCGTTTATGGCGTTTTAGTTGTTCTAGATGTAGCCTGTCGCTCCTTCATTCTTCTCAATTCTGCTTGAGGATTCGACTCTCTGCTTTTAGTTACTTTCATAGCACGAGCTTGATCACTCCTTTTGGAAAGATTAGATTTGCGTTTTCCGGGCATTTCGAAAAACTATCGAGTAATAACAAATCAAAAAGATTGAAACTATCCTAAAAATAATGTACTTGAAACTATAAGCATATACAAAAAATATATAGCATAAAAATGCAACTTAACCAATTTTAAAGAACACAATTATCTTAAAAACAATTTCTTCACAGTGTGCACCAGAAATAAAACAAAACAGCAAATCAAGTCCGTATTTCTCTAAAATCAAGTCAAATCCATTTTAGTTATTGATCGAGATAGCTACAACAGCATTATACACATAATTTTTAAACTTTTGATTTAAATGAAATCACAGTCTTCAACAATCACACGAGAACTTTCACAGTTGGAGTAACGCAATGCAGATTAGAAATTTTTTATTTCCTTTTTTTCTGTTTTCTTTTAATTTAAAAATATTTCAGAATGAATCCGCAAGACCGATTAATTAACAAAATTTGATTTTATTACATGAAACACTAAGAAAATACACAGAATTGTTTGAAATAATCGGTCGAAATCATGCTAAGCCTCGCCTGATTACTGTTGGGGGAAAAAAACTGGAGCTTTACTCATCTTTGGCGGGATTTGGTCTCAGATTTTTGGCACGAAAGTTATTTTTTAATTAATAAGTCACTCAATGAACGGAATGTGTTTTATTCCTGACTATAATCTATCTTTGTACAAAGTTTCATCCAATTCCGTTCTGCCGTTCTATTGTGATTGAGTAACAAACATCCCTCCATCCAAACTTTCATATTTATAATATTAGTATAGATGTTCAGTAATATTTATGTTTTGCAATATAAATATGTCAAATTATATATCTATCAGTAGAACAGTTTTTAAATGATACATTTGCCATTTTGCTTTGATTTCTCCTCCTACTCTACAACTGTTGGGCGTGAATCAAACTAGAACTGAATGATGGGAAGCAATAAATTTTGTAAGCAAAATCTTGAGAATTTTAATACATTTTGTAAAGAAATCTGAGATCAACAAAAAGTGCTATTACTTTTCGTTTCAGTATCACCAGATTATCTCTTTTCGACAATTCTACTCCGCTAAGGGCAGAGCCGGCCTTCCCTTCCAATGGGCCTGGGTATAAGAAATCCTTTAGGGCCCTAATTTTTTTGAAAAGTAAAAAAAAAAAAAAAAAAATCTGAATATGTATTATTAATGCATATTTATGTAGAGATTTAATTAGCGGCCATAACTATACCACATTTAGTTTTATTTTATTATAATAGATGGTACCAGTTATTCCACTGAATATCATAAGGTTAATGTCCAGTTACTTGTAACACAAAAATTACAAAATTACATTCTGAAACCCCTCAACAGTCAATCAAATAAGAATGCATTGACGGTGCACCTAACCAAGACTTATAAAAGTTAAAAAAATACAGTTTGTAAATAACAGTTTAAGTATAGCTTAATAGTTTACACATATAATAATTTAAAAAAATTAAATTTTGACGAATCAGCGCGTTTTTGATCTCCCAAAATCTGTGAAACTTATTAATAAAATAAAATAACGCCTATGAGTGAACATACTTATTCTAAAGCGGTTTTGGTTTGATGGATGAACTTTTGTTTATCGTCTCTACTTCAGATTTTTAAGTTTCTATCAAATTTTGAACTAAGTACATTCAGGGGAAAAGTGTCGATTCGGTGGTCCCTACTATTCTATGCCTATTTTAAAATGATACCAACAAAAAGAACGTTGAAAGAGTAGCATTCGATGTACAGATTTAACATCTGATGATGTCGTGTCGGCGTTATGATGGAAAGAGGAGTCCAGTAGCTTCTGAGGCTAAGGATCTCTGAACACTGGATGGCAGAAGTTTCACTTCCAACTCATGGGAGGACGACATTCACACACTTGCTTGTTCAACCCTTTTTATTGGGGGACTCTTTCACACACCTCACAAATAGAACACAAGAAGAGCAACCATGCCCTAACCAAGACACGGACCTGCGACTCTTAGATCATGGGGAAGATGCTCTACTTCAAGGAAAGACGCCGGCATTTTAACATGTAAATTATTTCAAATTTGGATTGACAATATGTCGATCTGCTCATTCATAAGCGTGTAAGCGTAGTAACAATGACTTTATCTGGTCATTGATCTCTTCATTAAGTAGTTTTGTAAGGAATTATGAGTTTCATTAGATTGAGAATGAACCGAATATGCTTGAGCGTCTAAAAGGCATATTCTGTTTTCTTCATTATTCTATGACGCTCTAATCGCTCATGTAAGGGATTTTGAAAATTGATGTTCCTTGAATTGATGTTTCTTCATTAGTTTCGACTGAATTTTATATTTAACCTTATTTTTGAGCGTTTCTTCTCTTTTTCGTTCACTTTTCTTTTACTTACTACTCCCTCTATTTATCTAATTACTACACTAATGTGAGATGCAATTTACCTTAAATACAGCACAGGTCAGAAACTTATTACTTAATTTATTAAGAAAAAAGGAAATTTATTCTCAAATTTTACTCAACACATCTCTTGCAAATTTCGATCTCGATCGATAGCATTCGTTTTAAATCCCTCCCGAAAAATCTAGTTAATATTCGGAAAAATATATAAATTAAAACCCACATACTTTAATTAAATATTAACTCCCAATTTAACCCCCTACTATTCTATGCTTTATTATTAGATTGTTATTCCATTGTTAATTTAGTAATAATCATTGATTATATTTCAGTTGTTATTGGATGCAGAAGCTTTCAACAATCACTCTTAATATTGTTGATAACATAAATATCACTATTTAATGTTAAACAAATGCACAAAATACAAACAATATAATGGATGAAACAATGAATCCCCCTTTTTACTGCTCTGTTAAGAATCATTTCTCTTTTTGCAACTGATCGTTGTGTGACTTTTTTTTTTGCTGAGCTATGCTTAGTGTGTTTTGTGATTTCAATGAGGCTACGGCCATCGTTGGATGGATTGTCCTATGGACGATCTTGGAACTGTTGAAATATTACATGTTCCCCCACTTACCCTCAATCGGAGATCTGTTTTTCGATCCCGATTTGGATCAAGATGTTGTTACACCATCTGATCCACCTGCGACTAGAGTGGAATCCGTCCCAGTGGTTCGCTCTTACATGGTATTTAGGATATGCCAGGCCCTAGAACTTCCAGCGAAACTGGCTCCATCTGCTGCCCAGAAGTCAGAAATCACTGTTGTAGAATCCTATGCGGTCTACAAGCTGTGCTCTGCTCTGGGTTTGCCTGCACGGATGGCTCCTGTCGGAGTGCCAGTTGTAGAATCGTTTACGATCTACCAGTTCTGCTTGGCCTTGGATATTCCAGTGAGATACCGGTCGCAGGAAGACGCAGTTTAACATCAAAACTGTCGTCGGCTGCCCGATGCAGTTTTCAGATCAGAACTGTCTTCGAATACAGCGAAGGAGGGTGGGTGGGAGGGGAACGAAAGTAGCCCACTTCCACGTGGTGTTCCCTGGGCAACGGTGCAGTTCATCGGAACTGCATCGGCTAAGAGGCTACTCAAACATGAAACAAATAATGAATTTTTCCTTTAGTTTGACAAAACTAACACAATTTTTAATTTTACTTTTTCATGCCATAAAATTTCATTTCAAGCATCAAATTCAAAACATGCAGAATATATTTACGGTACAACAACTGTAATATGCGCTGTTGTAGAACTCCACATTCAGAAAATGGGTAGCGTTGACAACTTTAAATCTGAAGGAGGAGTATTATAACGACTTAAATTTGAGAAATTATAGTGGCAAAAATTTTAGAAATTCATTACATAATTCGGTACGATATATTTATAGCCAGTCATGACAAAATAGATCAACGGCATTATGATCTTAGCAGACCTTCTCTTCAAAGGGGCTTGGATGTAAAAAGTTATTTGGGGTCTAATATTTTGTAAAGCCCCCCCTCCCAAATGCAAATCAGAGCATATATTAGGAATACATATTTATTTAATGCTTGATTATATATAAACTTAAAAAAAGTTACATCTTTTTTGTAATTTCTAGTTCGATGTCTGATGTCTGGGCATTCAAACTTTCTGAACATATGATTGACCAACGATAATTCTTTATTAATTTTAATTTGCTGAATTCTCAGCTCTTGCAGCAGTAACTGAAGACATAAAATATTTTTAAGAAGAAAGCAAAATATTCTTCACTTATCAGTTATAGTACTTGTCCATAAACCAAGTTCATTTATACTCTTTTGCTCGTATTTGTTATTGCCATTTCCGTCATTATTTTCTGATTCGGTCATATTTATTTAAACACACGATTCTTCTACAAATTTCACCGTTTCAAAATTTTCATTGCAAGATTGTGCAGTTGGTGTAGAAATCTATTCTCCAGTTGAAGTTTGAATTGTTATTTCTGATACTGAAGCAATTTCATTTCCAGAATTACTTCGAAGCCAAGAAAACAGATCTGCTTGTGACTTCTTGTGAAGTTTAGCTTTTCTTCTTTTTACTTTTCTACTAGTTTTCTTTTTTGATACCCAGAGGAATATTTCATTGGCATGAACATGGTTGTATCTAGCAGTATTAAGCAGTTTATAGAATGCACTATCAAATTGATATATGATATACCATATGCTATTACCTAGCATAATTGTGATATATGTGAATATACTAGTGAGATAATTAACTGTAAACCTACTTACCCTATATTAATAATATTTGTACTAGATCATAATATGTTCTGTAAGCTTCGTAAATTTCCAAACCCGTCGACTGCTCCATTTAAACTGCCTACATTCTTCCTATTCTGGGAGTGTCCGGTGGAAAAGTAATGCAGTGTACATTGCTAGGAGTTGGTTGTTTAATTTATCTTCGTTTTACTTTTTGTTTCAACAACTTAATATAAATAAATATGCATAGATGCACATATAAAATATACTGCAATAGATATAGAAAAAAAAGTAGATGCTTGATAATTTACAAATCCAATTAGTTGATAAATTACAAATCCGTTCCAATTGATCATTTACAAATCCAGTTAGTCTCATCCTCGACTTCTGGCTACTGCATAGATTCAGAAGTCGAGCCATTCTATCTTTACATGTTTGAATGGTATGCCTTATTTATAAATGAGCTTCCCCCCTCCCCTTTATAGTTATCACTGCCATCGTTGTCCAAAAAAAGCTTAAGTCGAAGCTCAGCCAGACACATAGAAACAGAGTCGACCTTCTCTATGAAGGGGCGAAGGTGCAAGAAACCATTTGGGGCCGTAATTATTTAAACGAAAGTAGCCCACCTTCGTGTGGTGTTCGCTGGCAACGATGCAGTTCATCGAAACTGCATCGGCTAAGGGGCTACTCAAACCTGAAACAAATAAGGAATTTTTCATTTAGTTTGACAAAACTACACACCTAATTTTTAATTTTATGTTTTCATGCCATAAAATTTCCTTTCAAGCATCAAATTCAAAACATGCAGAACGTATTTATGTTAACAACAACTGCAATAAGCGTTGTTGTAGAACTCCACGCACAGAAAATCGGTAGCGTTGACAACCTTAAATCTGAAGGAGGAATATTATAAGGACTTAAATTTGGAAAATTATGGTAACAAAAATTTTACAAATTCATTACATAATTCGTCACAATATATTTATAGCCTGTCATGACAAAGTAGATTAATGGCATTATTTGTGAAGTTAAAAAAACATCGAACACACATTATTAATGCATAATTTTGTTTTTTCTAATACATCAAATAGATTATAATTTTTGTAATTTCTTTTTCTATGCTTAATACAACAAGTGCATTTAAGCGTTCTGAACACGTGCTTGGCCGAATATAATTCTTACTTTTAATTTGCTGACAGAGTGCTCAACATTGTGTAGTAACTGTCATTGTAAAGAAAAATTTTAACACAGTTAATACATTTAGAAATGACATAATTATTATTTAGTATTTTCTTTTTTTACACCCTGAAGGATATCTCCTAGGCGTGGATATAGTTATATCTAACAGTATTAAGCAGTTTGAATGAATTGTTATGTGCTATACTATAAGTCATTACCTAATAGGTGAGATAAGTGATTGAAAAATCTATTTGCTTATTTTGCATTCTTGACCAAGACTATAATATATACTATGAATTTCGTATACATCCAAGTCCGCCGACTGCTAAATTAAAATTTCCTTGGTTTTTTTTCATTTCGGTCATGACTGCGGAGTAATAATGCAATGTGCATTGCTAGGAATTGATCGTTTAATTTATCCTCATTTTACTTTCTGGTTGAGCAACTTAATATAAACAAACATACATAGTTGCAAGCATAAAAAATATTATACTAGATCCAGAAAAAAGCATATAGCTGATGATTTTGATGATTTATGTCCATTTGAACCCAGTCTCAGCGCCCAGAAGTCGCGGCGTTCTGTCTTAACATGTCTGAAGGGGATTTCTTTATTCATAAATCACCCCCCCCCCGACTTTTTTGGTATCACCACCATTATTCCCTAATAACGGTGTCAGTCGGCTCTCAGCCAATCGCGTGGATTGTGGAGAAATTGGTACTGTTTACCACTATTTAACAGAATGTATGGAGATCTCAGAGTTAAGGAAGGACCTGAAGATTGACAATAATGATTTAAGCACAGTACTGATGGTGCCAGGTCATCTCAAAACCCTGAAGGATATGATGTTAAAGATTAACCGTTTCATTCCAACTGTTTGAGAGAGTGCAGATGGGGAGAAAGACAGTCATTTACAGCCCCGAAAAGAATGCTAGTTTGATTATTCGGTCAATGTAAGGTTGGACAATACTTATTCAGCAGACGTCCACAACAAATCCTGTCGATAATGCTGCTTTCAGTGGTGGCGGGGTGGTCGGCTGTATGCAAGAAGAAAAAAGACGCCAATCGCATGGAATCATACTTCTATACTTTTCAGTAAGTGTAAAAGCTATTATTGTCCAGAGCGCTATTTTAATTTTTAATCATGTTGGGGCCCCCCTTCAGTTGTGGGGTTCGGGTGCATGGCACCCGCCCCCCCCCCTCCCCAGGTGGCTGGCCCTGGCTAAGTGGTGAGACGAGGAAGGAAGAAAGCATTTCCAGAATTCTTCGTCGATCATAACCTTGATTTCCACCCCATTAGATACTGTTTCATTCAGTTTCTTTTTCTTTTTGCCTGTTTCCTTTCGTTTCTGATCCTACTATTTTAACTTAACTCAAAATTGCGTATATGACTAGTTCAAGTAGCAACAAAAACTTTTAGGGAGTGGCACAAAGAATATTTCATATAATGTCATGAAATGTGATCAAGATTATCTACCGTTATTAATATTTAAATATCATCAAAAAATTATATAACAAATGAAAAAAGTGTTTAACATTAAAAAAATTATTATTTTGTTGAAAACAATCAAATTATTAAACTTAAAGAAAGAAAATCTTCCATTTATTCTTCATAATTTCATGTCTATATCTCTAACAATTAATAAAACTGTTTTAAAACATTTTATAGTGAATTAGAGCGTTTTTCTTTCAATAATATGAGCTATACATAATTTTTTCGCTTTCAAATTTCTTGAATAATCCGAATTCACTTTATTATTGACTGTAAACATCTCTGCTTTTCATATTGCCTCTCACCCCTACATCGACGAAATGAACGTTTTCTGACGCATGCTCAAGAGCTCGGAAGGTTGTAATATCTGTGTATGAACTTCAGCGGAGGGAAAGTATGAACGTTGGAAACATATAAACAGAATAATCCTGGACAAAAAAGGGAAGCCTGGAAGTTGGCTGTGGTGGCCCGGTGGTAAGTTTTCGGCTTCGGAAGTGGTGGTTCAGGGTCGAGACCCGATTCCACCAAAGAGCCGTCGAATAAGCGGAGTCTGATGCACATTAAATCTGTTGAGGCCAAACGTCATCCTGCTGCTATGGTATGGAAGTTTGTGAACGGGGTGCCAGCTCAGGTGCCGTCCTCCTTATCTGATC
This sequence comes from Argiope trifasciata, assembly GCA_026543055.1. Lineage (NCBI taxonomy): Eukaryota > Metazoa > Arthropoda > Arachnida > Araneae > Araneidae > Argiope > Argiope trifasciata. Next base: position 3,142,801 of record JAPMOQ010059770.1, read on the forward strand.
GCTGCTCAAAGTTATGGGGTCCGTCCCAAAATTGATCTTAGTGTTGCTTTAAAACAGGACGCTAATGCAACTAAAATTAAACTTAACCTATATTGAAAGCAAAGTATTGGCAATGGCATCAGAAAATTTCTTTTTCTTTTCTTTTATTTGTTACTAGCTGGCACCCTAGTAACAATGGGTGTTACTCGTTGTTACCGCAGAGGAAATAATTTTGGAAATATCGTTTGAAATTGAAAATAATTGTCTTGCTTAGTTAGGAACAATATCGTAAATCAATACATTCATTGAAGTTGAATGATATTTAAAAGAAGTGTCAATCATTTTTATTCTGTTCTTTTTTATTTTATTATTTAAGAGCTTTAGGGTAGGAAATATTTTTTTTTGTTTGTCCCTCTTCAGAAGAAACAAATGAATTTCTTGACTGTCCGATTCGCAGCATCCAGCATACAACTGATTATGTGAAAAAACTGTTATGTCTCCTTTTAGAGTTAATTTGGCAATAATCCTTGGTTAATAGAGGCAGTAAATAGATCCAAAAATATTTTTTTTATATATTAGATAATTTTACTGTGCCTATAATTATTCCGCAAATGCAAGTATTCGAAGTTTTATCACAATCCGATGAGCGGTGCGGCAGCGCATAAGAGACATACAGACTAACATTCATTTTTATTTATATAGTAGATGATTCGGTTTCATTATTTTATTTAATCTTGTACTGCACAATTTATATCCATACTTATAATAAAGCTCAATGTGTGTGTGTGTGCGTTGGCACTCTACAGGCCAGACCGTTGGATCTACAGCTACCAAATTTGGTACATGTATACCTTGGAGGTCGGGAATGTGCACCTTCAAGCCCTTTTTTCGAATTTTTAATAAGAAATTGAATTAATTAAAATTTAAGCGAAATTTCGACGTTTTTCCGCTATAACTTCAGAAAACATTATCGCACAAACATGATTTTTACATCCATTTAAAGATTAAAAAATTAGCTTTCTAATGGTATCAGTGTTTTAATGTATAACTTAAGCCTCTATTTTTAAAGAAATATTTTAACCATGTTTTTTTGAGCACGTGACTGGATAAAATAAAAGAAAACAATGACGGAAGTTCAAATAATAATAAAAAAAATCTATCATCGTAAATCAAGTCTAAAGAAATTATGCTTTTAGCACGTAACTGGATAAAATAAAAAAAAAACCATAAAATGTGATATTTTCTAAAATATTTTCTTAACACATTTTTCTAACTATCACTCTTTCTCGTGCAGAAGATCATTAAAGGAAACATTTGGAATATAAATGCTCATTCTGAAAGACACATCACACCCTTCCTAACGTGAATTTGGGTTTATTTTTTTATGAGGCAGACAGAGCGTCTACCAGGGAATCGCCAATGATAATGAGTGTCTAATGAAAAAGAATGAGGGAAACGGACTGTCGTCGCTCCATTTATAGCTTTATCGTTATGCAGAATCTTCCGACTCAATCTCGAGGCTGAATATTAAATTTCTTGTACTGTTAATACTGCCCTCATTCCGCGAGTAGTTTGCGTGCCTATCATGTTAATTTAGTGACAAAAATGACTGTTATGATGAAACACAACGAAAAATGTTTTTCTTAGCTGGTTGCAAATTCCATTACATTTTGTATCATTATTCTAAGTTAAATGGTCTATAGGGAAATATTTTGATTGTATGTACTTAAATAAAAATTACTTGAATAAAATGTACTGTTTTTTTTTTTTTTCATTCTTTATAGTTGAAAGAAGAAATTATTTATATTCAGTTAAGTGTTTTTTAAATGGTTGGAGATTATCAAAATGTTTTCCTAGTTTATTTAAATTATTTTTCTTTTCTTTCTAATTTTTTATTTCTATATTAGTTTATTTAAATTATTTTTCTTATCTTATCAATTTTTTATTTCCCATATTAGTTTATTTTAAATTATTTATTTTACATTTAAAAGGATTTGAAACTGTTTTTCTCATGAAAGATTACTGCATAGCATAGATGTGCAAAACAATGGGACCCCAACAATTTGGTTTTGATTTGCCCCAAGTCAACCCTCCTTTCCGAAAGGGTGTTGGATGTTAATGGTCGACGAGGAGGGGGGGCATTATTGAAATTTATTATATAGTTCATTAGAATGCAATAAAGTATTTAAATTAAATAATTTAATTAGGAAACCAATTCTGGATTCAAGAGACTAAGTTGAAAAGTACGTAGAGAAAGCAGTAACATGCATAAGCATAGATATAATATCACAATGTACAAAGAATGAAATATATAGAATACTGTAAAGCAATATTTAGAAATGTACCAGTAGCTGAAATCGTATACCTACCCTATTATATGAGGTGAAAAATAAGTAAATGACACAAATACAAGGTGAAAATAGAAAGCAGATCTAGAATGACGGATACATAAAAAAAAACTATTCATATGAAACGAATACTTAAGTGGAAATCAATCCTATCTAATTGTTTTGAATGTCAAACATTAAAAAAAAAAAAAAAACTATTCATATAAAATTAATTCTTCGGAGAAAATCAATCCAGTCTAATAGTTTTGGAAGGTGAAATGTGCTAGGAATAGAACTTGGGACTTTTGGGTCTGAAGCCTAGTAACAACCACAGGACAAAAGTAATTGCTCTTTCCCGCAGATGTTATCTGGCTTATTAAGGTATCACCACATAGTTTTTGATCATTCTTTATGAGGAGCTTGCAGAATATCTAACATTGCCTTGTTTTCTTTCTCACATCAAAGTCTTGTGGAAAACTGGAAATTGAGCATTACCATCTTTTTCAATTTCTGTTTCCATCTGGCGCTGAAATTTTGACCCATAGCCATAATGTTAAATTAATCACTAATATTCTCTTAATTCTTGTTGTATTTGACTTTCCAGGAAAAAAGTCTGGCTTCTCTTTGTAAATAGAGGAGTGATAAATTAAAGAAATGAATTGGTCTTTTCACATCAGACGTCAAACGAGCATCTACCGGTCGATTTATTTGATGCAGCTGGTACCATGATGATCTCACATACATCATCTTTGACGGGCTGATTTTCTGCCTGCCCAGGTTTCAACAGTGTATGTAAAAAGAGACCAAAAGCTGTTCCTTGTACAATTCCAGTGGCTAGAATGATCAGCATTTTCTTATTGCATTTCCAAAGAATAAAGTATAGAAGGTTAAGATTGTATCACCTATCCAATTCATGAATTGGATGAGATCTCATTAAAGGCTTATTATGGAGAAATGATGTGCTCTGTACCATAAGGTCTTTAATCTACTTTTTCATAACCAGCTATAAATACATGGAGACATATAATAATTTGTTAATTTTTGTCCCCAGAATTTTTCTTATTTAAGGTCATTCCATCCATCTATCCAGATTCCTCAATCAGATTTATGACTGTCAACGCGACTGATTTTCTGTGTGAGCTCTACAACAATTCTTTCTCAATTACATATTTTAAATTCATTTATATTTACTAGGATAAAAAATATATAATTGTTACGCAAAAAACTTTGCAGTTGTTGCTGTCATTTATAAACACATCCAAGAAATCCTGAAATAATACAAAACTGTTAAAATCATTAAATAACGGTAATTTTTTTTAGAAATCAGTTTATAGTTTAAATCATACTGGTGTGGGAATTAGAGTTGGCTCAGGATAGAACCTGGGACCTTTGGGTTTGTAAGCCAGTAACATACCACAGGACAAAAGCATGCTCATCTCCCGTTGATGTTATCTGTCTTATTAAGATACCTCCACACTGGTAAACACTTAAATTTTAAAGTAAGCCACCTTTTGAGGCGAAAAGAGAATCAGTTGCAGATTCATATGTGTATTACATTAAGAATGGAAAAAGATCAATTGTAATTATGATTTATGTTGTTAATATTCTTATTTTTCAAACCCTAACAGGCTAAAAAAATTTAAAATCTATCCGATGAAAGAATTAGATGTAAAATACAGAGTTAAGAATCAAGTTTAAAAAAACAAAAATAAAACCAGGACATTTGAATCATGGACTTTCTTGAAATTCATCACCATTATAATTAATGGCAACAAAGACAGAAAAAAAACCACGGTACTAAATTTTGAAAAAACTTAAATTCTCTGGGATTAAAAAGCAATTTCTAAAGCATCCATTCCTAATAATTCATTTATTATAGTTATGGGTATAAATTTTATGAATAAATAACACTCCCCTTACAACGGGGGTGTAGCTCAGTGGTAGAGCGTTCGCTTTGCATGTGAAAGGCCCGGGGTTCGATCCCCCGCACCTCCAGTTGATGCTTTTTTTTTGTTATATCTAAGCATTTTATTTTTAAGTAAATTTCTTCCATATCACAAATTAATTATGTTTTTTATAATTAATTCTAATCTACTTATTATTAATTCTAAGTCCTCAGAATCTTTAAAAAATGGCTCCAATGAAATTTGGGAAAACTATTGCATATAATCTAGTAAATTTTTCCCCGATTCAAATTTATGTTTGCATCATAAATAAAAATATGTTAAAATTTCTGCACTGGCAGACTGCATTAAAAATTAAATGATAAAATGTTTGTCTCATTTTTAAATATTATAAAAATAAATGCGTCAAAGTAGTTTTTAGTTTTTATAATTTTTTCTTAGTTTACATCATTTTTCATTAGTTTCAATTTTTTTTTTTTTTTTAATTCACTCCATAATAAATGTAAAAGACGTGGTGTGGGTGGGTGGGACAAAAACTCTGCAATGCAAGTTTACTAAAAATCAGCATAACCAACTAATTTTGTTTCCAAAAGGTGCAAGCATTTTTATACTTACCTAGAATATATGAGATATTCGCTATGTTCAAAGAAGGAAAAAAAGGAATTTTTTTATTTTTTTAACAAATTTGAATAAAACCATTGCGAACTTCAAGCTACAGTGAAACTCACAAAAATGTTTAAAAATAAGATTTGGGGGAAAAAAAAATCATTGGTTTTCCACATTCCGAAATTTCGACTCACTTCATTTGAAATTAAATTCATGGAATGTGTTTTTAGTATTAATTGTTATTCCTAGATGGCGACATGATGCACATTACTTGAAGGATTTTCTCTTGTAACTTTTTTTCTTTATTTTTTTAAAGTTACATTTGTAGCTTTAGAAGTGTTTAAAATCCCTTAATGATTGATGCCTCTCTTTCTTCACATGCATCTTAATTTTTATTGTTTTATAAAAAAAAAAGAAAAAAGTATTTGACATCTAAACTTAGTTTGTGAAAATTCTTTTTGAATGTCACGTGATTACAACTTGATTTGAACAGCATTAAATATGAGCCTCAGAAATAATATTGTCTTAGATATTATTCAATTTCGATTATATATTAGTTAAAATTGCATAATTTAGTTTTTAAAATGAGTTGAGTGAAATGAGTCTTCATTTTGGATTGACATTCGAAATTTTGCACCATCCTTTAGTCATAGATGTCTTAATTTCATTTGTTTTGAAGGACTTAGTTTAAAAAAAAAATCACTTAAATGTATTTAAATAGCCATAAATGTATCAAAAGTTTGTCGCATTTCTAAGAATTACTTAAACCATATTTGTCAGTTTTTATAAACTCATGATTGACGTAATAGTACCTCCCATGTGGTCTAGTGGTTAGGATTCCTGGCTTTCACCCAGGCGGCCCGGGTTCGATTCCCGGCATGGGAAGATAGGTTCCATGGTGTAATGGTTAGCACTCTGGACTCTGAATCCAGCGATCCGAGTTCAAATCTCGGTGGAACCTGTTTTTTCTAAAATTTTCCTCAAATGGAGCAAAATTAATATACTATTAGATTTAATCAAGATTTTTTTACCACATTCCGAACAATTGTTTAGCTTTTATTCCCTCAAATTACGAAAATAAAAACTACAGCATCAAAATTTTTTCCCCTTTTAATTCGGCAGCAACTAATATCGAGTAAATTCTAAATACGCCGATTTTTGGGTTGAGGTTGCTTAAAATTTCAGAATAATTTGCGAATACACACTAAAAAGGGGCAAAAATATGGAAATAACAAACCAGTAAAATTTTTTTAAATAAAGAAAGTAGCTTTTCATGATAAATTATTTTTAAGTTATAAGAAATGACAAAATCTATTTTACTGTCATTTAATAATTATAATTTTATTTTTAATATTAGTGAGAAACACTTACAGAAGAAGAAAAAAATTGAGCTACGAAGAACTATAGTAGACTTTATTTACTTGCATTCAAACAAATTTATCTTGTTTAAGCTGATTTTCTTACTTATACTTGCAATGCTATGCAAGAAATATATTATTACGTCCACAAAAATAATGTGCAACTAATTATAAAAATATTTTTTGAATTTTTTTACGTGACGTATTATCATATTCCAAACCTTTCTGTAATTTAATAAAAACATGTGATGTAAATAGTTTCCCCCTCCACCAAATCTGAGGGACTATTTGACAAAAATTATTTTTAGTTTCGAAAGGATAGAAATAGTTATTATAATCATAGCACTCTTTCGAAGAATAATAAAATCAAAATTAGAAATAGCAATGTGATTTCATTCGTATTATATAGAATAATAAAAAGAAATACTCAACTAAAGAATTACAAAGTAGCATTTGCTCTTCTTTTTATGACACTTTTTTTGGTTGAAATACTGCCCTGCAAATGGCAAGACAAAATTTGCTCAAAGTTTTCGGTCTGTCAAATCGTTGAAACCCTATGTATCATATTTGGAAAGTAGTTGCTTCTTGGGGATGCAAGGGTTTTTGTTAAATATAAATCTTTTTACTTCATGTATAATGGTGCAAATTATTACACGAAAAATTATTACTTTTATGACCCTTTAAAAAAACCAGCTTTCAATTCCTCAAATTTATTTTCATACTCTTTCATCTAATTTTTCTAATAAATATTTGCTTTTAATTGCTTTGTGATAATTATACATACGCACGTTGTGACAATATCACATATATTTTTGGTGCATATTATGGTAATTATAATGAAGTGAAATTTTTTAAATTCGAGAATTCAATTGAATCTAAAATATATTCGTGTTTCGAAATTTGAATTTCCATCGAATTATTTTCTGGAAAATCCAAATGTTTACCTTTTAACCGTTGTTATGCCTGGGTATAAGAACAGCAAAATTCTTGGAACCCATATGATTCTATTGAGTATTTTCTTTAGTTACTATGATTTATAAGTGAAATTCATGAAACAATTTATTTTTATTAAAAATAATCGTACTTAGGAGGTACTTGGGAACAGGCGATAAAATAAATTCAGAGGCAATAAGCAGAAGTTACTTATGCAAATACATTATTCTAAAATCAGTTACTGAGATTAAAAGTCAAAATACGTGTTCCCAATTACCCTTTAATCGATAATTGGGAAGTTACCCCAATATGTAAGCACGTTATAGCTAAATTGTGACAATTAAAATTTAATTATGGAAAGAACGCAGCTTTACAAATCTCCATAGCATGATTATCCATGCACATGCATTTTGGACTTATTTTCCTTCTTATAAAGGCCTTATCAAACGGCGGAATATCGTCTGCACTTTACGTCAGCAATTTTCCGTTTCTACTCTCAGAACAGGTCAAGCAAGTTTTATAATCGACAACTTTTTCTAACCAGCTAAAAAATGCTGTCGATAGTGACGGAAATATCGTCCGCAAACGAAATTCACCCAATCATGTGAAATTTTGAAGTGATGTCACTTTCGTTGTCGTTTGCTGACGGAAATTGCCGGCGATATTTCGCCTTGTGATAAGGCCTTAAGAAGATTTTAAATTTCAGAAAATAATAGCTTCATGTTACTCTTACTTTCAAAGAATTTATTTGAACGAAAAAACAAACAAAAATAATAAAACAATTGAGGAATTTAAATAACTTTTTAAGTCGCATGCAACACGATATATCAAGATTTTCCATCCATATTTAAATATATTAGTTGTATTAAAGTATATTTATTTATCTTCAATATATTTTGTATATTTATTTTCTATTAATTTAATTTCAAAGTGCCTTAAAATATTTCATGAAAAAAAAATGATTTGGATTAAAACATTTTGAATTTTAGGCAGGCATCAATCTAACAAGCATAAGCTTCTGATTTTTTTTTCTTAGTTCGCATTTAGTTCGTTCAGAGATTTTTTCCAAAAATTCATGACATTCATGAGATTACAACAAATCTATAATTCTACATACATTGAATTACGCTGGCAACGAAGAATACGTGCAGCAATTACTGCTCTCATTATCTTAGAAATCAGTAGCGCTGTAAAAAGTATCTATTAAGAGACAGCAATTTACAATATGGCTGCTTTCCAGTAAGTTCTCGGGTATTTTAAATATCAATTCGTAGTAGATATATCAGCGAAAAATTATGTGATTGTTGAAGTGCTAATTCAACAAATAAAATTATGAAGTTTCTTGGCTGAATAACGATATATTAAGAAATTAGAAAATTCTTTGTCCTATAGATGGCGTGCACGACTTACGTATTTTATTAAAGATAATTCTATACTGTTTGAAAACCATCGATCCATGATATCATCCAAACTCTTTCTACAATGAATTTCTTTAAGATGTGCAATAAATGATCTACAGAGCTCATAATTTTTTTTGTCAATGATTAACAAAAATTTTGATCTGAATGACATTTCAGGAAATTACTCATGCACTTTTTCTTCTAAGAATAATTATTATTAGTGAAATTTCATGGGATGTATGGAGAATCCCGTTTCCTATTTTTCTTGATTTTTTTCTCCTTTTCTATTTTATAATTGCATCTAAATTGTCTCCTTTAATTACCAAACTTCTTGAATTCCTTGATGAATTACGTTGAAATGGAGCTGCGATCGCCAAAATGTATTTGTACTTTGTAGGTTACGATTCGAATCCTTAAAAGCGCTGATGAAAAGTACGGATTGTTACAGCCAAAACAAAAATCTGATATTAAAATAGTGGTATTGTACGCTTTATGGTATTTATCCCCGATGAATTATGTTGAAGTGGCGCTGCGATCGCCGCAATGTAGTTCTTACGATTCGATTCTTTCTACGCGTTGATGATAGCTCCGGATTGTCACAACCCAAATAAAGGTCTGAAATTAAAATAGTGGTATTTTATCCATTATGAAACAGCTCATGTTTTTGAAAGGAGCTTTCCTTCTGAAAACAATACTCTCAGCTTTGTAAAGTAAGGAAACAGCATATCTCAAAGTATTGTTTTAAAGTTTAACCCTTAAAAATAAGATTAGGGATGACTGTGGCTTTGCAATCTTAATGGACTAGTAGCCCTTTATTTATTTATGTCCATAAATTAGGGATATATTGATAGTTTATATGACCAAAATTACCAAAATGCAAAAAAAATCATGTAAATATGCTTATTAAATGAAAGGTCCATAACATAAAATCGGGCTTGAACACCATAATGTTTAATAAAAAGATTTTTTTATAAAGCGAGATCGGCAACCAGTAGTCCAGAGAATAAAGAATAATTGTAGCGTTATGACATATATTTGAATATAACAAGATGATATTAAATTTAAATATGAGAATTTAACGTTTTATCCAGAAGCAAAAATCTCTTTAAAAATAATATTGAATTTATTATTTTATGAACTATATATTTTAATTTTATTATTCATGCTAGTTTTACGCACTGTTTGACATAAAAAGAAAAAAAAAGATACCCATCTGAAAGTCAAAAATAATTTCTTAATAACCATATAGTTACATTTTAACAATAATTATGACCATCATATCAATGGCTTTTAATAGAACTTTACTTCTGAGATATTACTATAAAAAGTCTGCTAAAGAATGAATGAAATTATTTTACGCAGACGGTTAGGTTGACGGGGCGCCTACCCCCGGCAGGGACTTATCTCCGGTAATGGTAGATTAAGCCACACCAAGCAGTAACTATGTTGCCGCGATCTTTTTCGGAGACTGCTCAAACTATTTGCACTGCATGACCACCGAAGCAAAAGTGAAGACAAAACTAGTAAAGCTGTGAGGCCAGAACGGTCCGACGTCAGAGCTGTAGGTGGTGGGGTAATTCTGTCCATGGAAAGGTGAAGAAAGGTTTTGGTCGCTTGAATGATTTCGTGTCAGAGTGGATTTACTTTGTGGTGGGTAGATGGGACTAGGGAAGTCATTCTATGAGAGCATTTAAGATTATTAACTTCTTTTCTTCAGGATCTTTTATTTTTCTTGCTAATTTCGCTGCCTTTGTGATTTCAGTGAATTCTTTGAGAATATATCTAATTTCTTTTAGGGTTTCTAACACTTCTTTCATGTCATTAACTTCATCAGATTTGTGGTTTTCCAAAGTTGGATAATATCTTATTTCTTGAAGTGGGTGTTGGGGTTCCTTGTTATTCTGATGCGTTTGTCTGGGAGGAGATGACTTTAGGTTCTTGTTCCCATGTCTTGGCAATTTGAACATAAGTGGAACTTCCTGATCTGTATGCCAATTTAGGGTATTTTTTACATCCGTCCCAGATCACAAGGAGACCAATTTCGTTGCATTTATTACAGACTGGGTCAGGAATTTTTTCTTTGATTTCGCAATATCTTGTTTGTTGGAAATCCCCATATTTGAAGCATTTAGAAGCCATTCTACAATTTCTGATGGAGTGGAAAAAGCCAAAGCAATTGAAACAAATCGTGGCTGTAGGTTTCTTTCTATAAGTTTCGACTTTTATTCTCAGATGTATTAGACTTTTGTTGTTGATGTTTTCTGCGTTAGTTTTCTTAATTTGTAGGAGGAGTATGGGGTATAGTGTCTTCTCTCAGTAGTTTCTCTGTTGGGAGATTCTGTTTACTTCATAAATTTCTCTTGCAGTGCCATCTTAATATCTTCTTTATCCGTGCTGCCTGGTAGTCCCTTATTTATTACTTTGATTGGTCTAGATTCAATACTCTCAGATAGGCAGTACTCTTCTTTTACTTCGTCAAGGATTTTTATAATTTGCGTTATTTGCTCGTCAGATGCTGGTTGTATGGAGATGGAATTATTGTTGTATCTATTTTCTTCTGGGAATCGCTTATGAATCTGTTGAAGTGTTAGGTTATAGCACTACGTTAATTTACTATTGATAGTTGAAATTTTTGTCCTTTCTTCAGTTTCGTCTGATTGATTTTGTTACAAGACATCAAATTTAGGAGATCATTTCCTATTTCCTATTTATTGGATTCTTGTTGACTTTCTAGGGGAGACCAACTTAAACCCATCATTTTCTAACTAACTTTTCATCATCATTTTCTCCAGTATTTGTTTCATCTTGCAGTGTTGAATCTTGGGAATTTTTTCTTTTAATTTTTGGGACTATTTCCTTTGATTGGTGGTCATGATCAGTTTCCACCAGTGGCTCCCGTCATGTGCCATGCATCTTGCAGTTTTGGATGGGGCATGGACTGATTACCACAATATCATCTAAGATGGTTTCTTTTTTAGTTTTTTACAATCGTTAAATCTTTTCGAATATTGGCTGGTATTTTCCTGTTTGTTTCCATTTCTACTAATTTAAAAAATGATATTTTTTTTTACTTATTTGCTGGACTTTACTTAATGGCTGGATGCCCATTTCTTTTTAGATAAACGCAAATATTATGGCCGTTGTTAATATGGTAAGCACACTGATTGATAATACATGGGCCTAATTCTAGTATCTTTCTTTTGTCACTTTCTATTTTATTTAAAATGGGTACGATTAGATCGTAGTCTTTCTGTGCGAAATTAATATTATCAGGTGGCAAGGCTTTTTCCTCTCTAATTCTTTCATACTTCTTTATCAGTTTGCTATTGGTTTCCTTCAGAGCCTTAAGATCGTACCATTTTCCCTTAAAGTAGTCCAATCGGCTCGAATAATTGCTGCCGTTTGACGAAGTGTTAGAGAATGAGTTCTCCAGACGTCTGTCTCCTTCCATAGATGGTGTTGCGCAATCAATCAAGTAGAAGTGTGAAAAGGAACTGCAGTGAACTGAGAACTGAATGACGTATGCAGTTCGACAGAGTTTGTTTATAAAGATGATTCAGAAATGGCTGTAACGGTTACTGTGATGTAGCGTCTTTTATGTTTGTCTTCATGTTTTATGTCTGTGTCTAATAAAGAAGATATTTTAATGGAAGTGTCTGCTGATACTTATTCAAAGTGCTAGAGCAGCTGGTAGCTGCTAAGAATCTTTACACAACACAGTGGCGTCCGCGACAGGACTGGCGCTTTGAAACGGAACTGGGATAATGCAGGCATTAAAGACACAACGAAAGGTTTTAAGAACCGCTTTTACGCTTTGCCTAAAAAATGCTGAAGCCAAACTTCTAGATGAAACTGCTGATGTGGAGGAATTTTCCTTATTGCAAATGCAATTAAAGGATAAATTTGAAAGATTGGAAGTTTGTCAGCAGGCAGTAGCTAAGAATCTACTTCAGGAGGAAGGAGACGAATCATCGTTTGAATCTGATTTTGTTGAGGCTGAGAAATACCGGGATCGTTATTTAGAGGCAATGTCTCATTTGAACTTGAAACTAACAGAGAAGGTTATTCCGACTAAACCGTCACGGAAAAGAAATTTCAAATTGCCCCAAATCCAGCTAAAGAAATTCAACGGAGATGCTAGGGAGTATTTGGCCTTTTGGAGCCAATTTGAAAAAATCCATGCAGACCCGGATATTCCTAGTGAGGATAAGATGCAATATCTCATCCAGGCAGTCGAGGAGGGGTCGAAAGCCGAACGACTGGTGAAGAGCTTTCCGGCAACTGCATCAAATTACCCCAAAGCTATACAGCAATTGAAGGAGCGATTTGGGAGAGAGGATTTATTGGTACAGATTTACATGCGAGACCTCCTCTCCATGGTGATGAAGAACGCAACAACTGGGCGGATGAAGATTAGTTTGCCTGTTCTTTACGACGAGCTCGAAGGGAAGTTAAGATCATTGGAAAGCCTGGGAAGAACACAGGAGAAATACGGCGAATTCTTAACACCGCTGGTGGAGAGTTGTTTGCCGGAGGAAGTGCTGATGGCATGGGAGCGAAGTAGGAGTAACGAAACCGAAATCAAAAGTTCAAGATCCTTGAATGACTTGATGGCTTTTCTTCAGATGGAAGTAAGAAGCGAGGAAATGATGCATCTAGCTAGAGGCGGATTTGAAAATAAACTGTTTAGAAAGAAAGATGTATCCACTGTGTCGGAAAAAGAAATTTGTACACCCACTGCTGCTACTTTGGTGAGTTTAAGCAGTCCAGGTAAGAGAAATTCGAACTGTATTTTTTGTAATGGAAGGCACCCTGGTTTTAAATGTTTTGATGCTAGAAAAATGAGTCGCCAAGAAAGGTTAGATATTTTGTCAAAAAAGGGTGCATGTTTTACCTGTTTAGATAAGTCTGGTCATATATCTAAATTTTGTAATCAAAAATCTCGCATAAAATGTAAATTGTGTTTAAACCCACATTATGAAATTATGTGTAAAATGTATAATTCAAAAAATACTCAGAATAATGTTGATGTTGGTGCTCCCAATTCTAATTCAGAGGTGGCACTTTCAAATGCAGGCAGTGGTATGACGGTTTATTTACAAACCCTTGAGGTCGTTATACGAGGCCAGGGTCATGAAAAACGTATTCGTCTCGTTTTTGACTCTGGTTCAATGAGTAGTTATATTAGTGGTAGAATAATTAAGCAATTGGGTTTAAAGCCACATCGAGTCCAAACTGTTATTAATACTTTATTTGGGGGGAGTGAAACTAAGCCAAGGGAGAAAGGTCTGTATGCTACAGAAATAAGGGCTTTAGATGAAACCTTTTCTATCTGCTTGGAAGCACTTTCGGAGGAAAAGATATGTGGATTCGTGCCCAAGATAAATGATCGGCTCATTTTAAAAGAATTAAAAAACCGCAACATTGAAATTACCGATTCTGTTTCTGGAGAATATGAGATTGACCTTTTAATTGGCGCAGATCTTTTGGGAAGTCTTTTGACCGGAGAAATTGTAGAATTAGATTGTGGTTTAACTGCGGTTCATACAAAACTAGGTTGGACTATTATGGGCAAGCAAAAGGAAACTAGCGTGATAGGAAACGTCATGACAACCCTTTCAATGCATTGTCGAAGTGTCAATTTGTCGGAAATGTGGGATTTAGAATGCTTGGGAATAACTGATCCATCTCAATCAATTTTAAGTAAGAAAGCTCATAGTGAACATTTAAAGGATTTTCGTGAGAAATTAACTATTCTTCCATGTGGAAGATATGAGGTGGGTTTACCTTGGAAATTCGATTGTAGAAATCTCCCTGACAATAAAGAACTGAGTTGGGCGCGTCATGAGAAGATGGTTAAGCGCATGAAAGCTCGTGGATTCCTTCGTGAGTACCAAGAGGTTTTTGACGATTGGGAGAGACTGAAAATAATAGAACGTGTCCCAGAAAATGAATTAAAAATGAAAAATGTCATTATTTGCCACATCGTCCCGTTATAAAAATGCAAAGCGAAACCACAAAGATTCGTCCTGTTTTCGACGCTTCTGCTTGCGAAAAAGGAAAACCTTCCTTAAATCATTGCTTGTTTAAAGGAATTAATCTTATAGAACTTATCCCTGATGTTATTGACAGATTTAGAGTATATCCTGTTGGTTTAAGTGGAGACATCGAGAAAGCCTTTTTAATGCTGTCTGTGGCTAATCCAGATAGAGAATTTTTAAGATTTTTTTACCCATGTGAGGAAGAAATAGTATATAGGCATTGTAGGGTAGTTTTTGGGATATCTTGTAGTCCTTTTCTTTTGAATGCTTCAATTTTATATCTTTTGGAAAATTCCCCACCTGAATTTCATGATATGGTGGAAAAGTTAAAGGGTTCCTTTTATGTTGATAATTGTCTCACCGGAGTAAATAATCCTTGTGATCAGGCACCCTTCATTGAAAGGACACAGAGGTTGATGTCAAGAGGAGGTTTCAACCTGAGAGGTTGGGTCAGTAATGTGGCTTGCGAATATATCTCAAAGCATTCTGGGGATGCTTCTGTTTTGGGGCTTTTATGGAATTTGGACGGTGATACTTTAAGATGCAACATTGATTTTGAAGTCTTGTCTTGTGAAACTGTAATTTCTAAGAGATTGATTTTATCTTTAGTACAAAAGATTTTTGACCCCATGGGAATATTGTGTGCTGTTGCTTTGCTACCCAAAATACTGTTACAGGACACTTGGAAATTAAAATTAGGCTGGAATATTGAATTGCCGCCTGATGTATCTAAGAAATTTTTAAAATGGGTGAACGAATTGCATTTATTGAAAGAAGTATGTTTGCCCCGATTCATGCCTTTTAATGAGAGTTCTGAATTGCATGTTTTTGTTGATGCAAGCCGAGTTGCTTATTCTGCATGTGTTTTTGTCAGAACTGTGCTCGAAGCAGGAACTAGTGTCTCACTTATTTGTGCAAAGACTCGAGTAGCACCCCTAAAATCTTTGACCATTCCGCGGTTAGAGTTAATGGCTTGCTGCATAGGTGCAAGACTTGTCAATTCGATTCGTGGTGCTCTTAATTTACCGAGTATAAAGGTGACATTTTGGTCAGATTCCGAGGTTGCACTTTGGTGGATCAAAGAACACGGTAATTGGTCGGTTTTTGTAACTAACCGCGTTCAAGAGATCAGGCAATTAACGCAATTTCAGTTATGGCGACATGTTCCTGGTGTTCTAAACGCAGCTGATATGCTGTCTAGGGGGTGTTCTGCTCGACAGTTGTTAAATTCCAGGTGGTGGGAAGGCCCTACATGGTTGAAAGATGCACCTGAAAACTGGCCAAAAAATGAAATTTGTTGTGAGCCCCTGGATGCTTATACTGAAAGTAAAAAATCTGAATTGGTTATTTTGAATGTAGATAATGATTGTTTTCCTTGGAATTGTCTAAAGGTGTCTAATTATAATAGAATGATTAATGTATTTGCATATGTTTTACGCTTTGTAAATAATTGTCAGAAAAATTGTATTTCTATTAATGAATCTGTGCTTTCTTTTGTAGAGATAGATAAAGCTGAAAAATGTTTGATAAAACTTCTACAATGTCAGTTTTTTAAGACCGTTGATGACTTAAAATTTATATCTGTATTTAAAGATGATAATGGTATACTCAGAGTTAAAACGAAAATTAGCTACCGGCAAGATGACGAGTCCTTTCGGGCTCCTATTTTGTTGCCTAGTAAGTGTCTCTTTACTAGATTGTTAATAAAATCAGTTCACATCAAAAACTTTCATGCTGGTATACAACTGATCCAAACTATTTTACGCGAGAAATATTGGATTTTAAGAGCTCGTAAGATTATACGAAGTGTTTTATATGAATGTGTCAAATGTAAACGCTTTAGCTCTAAACCTATGTCAAACGAACCGACGCCTCTACCACCAGATCGCGTAAATGATTGCGCTGTTTTTGAAATTGTAGGTATCGATTTGGCTGGGCCTTTGTTTTTGAAAAATGGAGAGAAAGTTTGGATCGCTCTTTTTACTTGTGCCGTTTACCGAGCAATTCATCTCGAATTGGTGAGATCACTTTCCTCTGACTCTTTTAATCTAGCCATGCGACGTTTCATTGCTAGACGTGGCCGACCTAAAACCATCTATTCAGACAATGGGACAAATTTTAAGGGATCTTGTAATGAGCTTTCTAAGTTGGATTGGAATCAAATTCAGAGAGAAACTAATCTCGAAAGAATATCTTGGAAATTCAATCCCCCAACTGCCAGTTGGTGGGGTGGCTGGTGGGAGAGGCTTGTTCGTGTTATTAAGGAGCTACTGCGACGTACTTTAGGAAATTCTGTGTTATCTTTTGAAGAACTTGAAACTGTTATTTGTGGATGTGAATCTGTTGTTAATTCTAGACCTTTGACTTATATTTCAGAAGAGTCACAGGAGTTAGTGCTTCTCACTCCTTCCATGTTTTTAATTGAGAATCATTGTTCGGATGTTACTGATTTTGAAGCGATTGATCAGAGTCATTTTCGAAAGAGAATTAGGTATCGTTCAAAACTCTTGCGTGATTTGAGGAAACGCTTTAGGCGTGAATATCTTAGCCAATTGGTTCAACGGAACAAAGACAAAAATTGTGTCCGAGAACCTAGGCTCGGTGTAATTGTTCTGGTTGGAGACGATACAAAGAAACGGCTATTGTGGCCTTTGGCCAGAGTCATTGAGCTTATTCCAGGAAAAGATGGTAAGATTAGAATGGTAAGGGTAAAGACCCAAAAGGGATGCATGATACGTCCAATCCAAAGACCGTTTCCTCTGGAAATTCAGTCGAATGATCCTCAAGCAGGTATGGAACAGGGTGAGGGGCGTGATTCTTGTGACTCAAATCTAAATTTGAAAACTGATATCTTATCTGTTGATGCAATTGTAAAGAAATACACCAGATCTGGAAGATGTATTAAAGCAACAAAAATATTAGATCTTTTAAATTGTGTAAGTTGTAGGTTTGAGCGTCTCATCGACCCTCAAAGGGGGGAGAATGTTGCGCAATCAATCAAGTAGAAGTGCGAAAAGGAACTGCAGTGAACTGAGAACTGAATGACGTATGCAGTTCAACAGAGTTTGTTTATAAAGATGATTCAGAAATGGCTGTAACGGTTAC
>JAPMOQ010059770.1:3166107-3191954 GCA_026543055.1 Argiope trifasciata
ATCTATGAAATATCTTTTCTGTGCAACTACGGAATACCATTCGAACAACATTCCTCTGGAAGAGAATATCGGTCGCCACCTATTCAAAATCTCATCGCCCTTTTGGACATCCCCCGCTCCACCCCCAGCATGAGCGGTTGACGAAAGCGGGGTGGGGGTGGGCATATTTTTGACATTTTTCCAAAAGGTAGCAGCCAGAGGAGCAAGATAAATCGGCTTGTGGCCATGAATCTTTTCTGCCAGAGATCTCATCTGACAGCGTCCAGGAAAATTTCACTCCGATGCATTTTCTATCATGTTCCGGAGTCGACACATACAGTGCATGGAAAAGAGCGAGATCCGAGCAAGATTTGACGTTTTGAAAAATCCACAGAAGAGAGAGTTTATTTTTGATGCATTCTTTTGAATAGTCTCGGAAAAGATTTGACCTCTCTTTCCCTTTCCTTCGATTAATTTTGGTCATAAATATCGCTTACACGCTTGAGTACTCTTTTTAAATCCGTTTCTATAACATTTTCCTCTGTTAATTTAACTTGTTGGATGCCGGAAAAGTCTTTATAGAGTTTTCTGAGGCGCCCCGATGAGTTTTTTATGTTTTACAATGCGATACATATAAAGCTGGACATTGCAAATAAATCGCGACATGTAATTATGTTTTAATGAATCGATTTGATGGGGTTACTGATCCCCCTCTCTTTACCACAAACAAGTAATGTGATTAGCACCCTCATAGCATCGATCTTTTTGACAAACTTTTACAATAATGAATTAATTAAAATAAATTTCAAAAAATTAACTTTACGATTATCAAAATTTTACGATAGTGGTACTAACACTGCTACTTCTCATTGAGAATGAATTTACGAAAATCATGACAATGCCGAGCAATGCTGGGAAAAGCAGGAAATGTGTTACAGTTTTGAAAATTTTACTATCAAAAGAAAAGTAACTAGCCATTGGCAACTACAAAAAACTAAGGCACTAAGAGGTTGTGACAAATTGTAAAGGTTCTGTTGGTTCTATTGCATATTGAAATCTAGCAGAGGTCGATCCCAGAGGAGCAACATCTTTGGATAATTGTTTTGTAACTTGAAATACATTCCATTTCCGAATGAAATGCCATTAAATGCTTGTTCTTTTCAAATACTGTGTACTAGCCATAGCAATATATTCTGCAAGATGCAGACTCTATTATTTTATTTTCATTAAAAGAATGCCTAATGCCTGGTTATTTAATGATCTTCTAATTTTTGTTGAGAGAAATACTCCAAAAGAATCATGCTTCCTTTGATTGCAGTGCTTCAATGCAACATATCACAATGTATGCGAACAGTAGTCCAATATTTTATGCACTGTTTTACACTGCATTAATATCTTTATACCATTATGGTAATAATGAAAAATTTATAAGCTTGGATATTTGCTATGTTGTGCATTTCTAAAAATCGTGGTGCTTTAGTCATCGGTGGACGTCTCGGCACGACAGCCAAGCTGAGTACTAATCATCACTGACCCTGATGGCATTGACATATGTTAAAGGAGAATGTGTGTGTGTTGCCGCTGTTCAAGATAGATCGTCTACCATATAGTTACTAATATTGGATCCGATATATTGTAACAGATTTCCTCCTAACCGCCAGGCTCGTTCAAGTGTAGTGGGGTGTATGGTGTAGAAGATAACCAACACTGGTCAGTTCTTCAGTAGACACACGCAATGACGCCGTTTATTTACATGAAAACAGGACAGCACAAATACGACAATTATTTACAGACAAATATGTTCAAACTATATACAGCTGAGGTGAATACACAGTAAAGCACAGCAGCACTTTACAGCAGACAGTAGCGCCGGTTAGTAGCGCCAGTAGCGTCGTAGAAATTCGGTTGTTTCTCTTCTTGCTTTAGGTGACCACTCACTACATCATACAACGGGTTATGACACAAGACACAGCAATTCAGCACTTCGCCGTTGCTTCGGTATTTTCTCGACGACTCCTCTTTCTCTATATTTCACGTCCTCTAGATTTAGGACTCCACGATTGAGGACTACTCAGTTCACATCGTCCACTCACCAAGACTATCGCTATTGCCATTGACTCCGTTGATGACTCTCCTCTTCAGCTCAGGATTACCAATTCAAGACCTCTCAATTCCAGTTTTCTGAGCCTCTCCAGCTTCCGATTACCGGCATTTTATAATTCCTGGGAGGCAGGACTAAAAGTTTTTGGACCAGTCAGGAGCATTCTGGACGTATCTCGGTTCCTAATGGATGGATCGAAAAAATTCTTGATGTTTCGGGTATTATCCATTTTGTAGCCAAATTCATCGCCAAGTTACCAAATGGTCTCCAAGTTTGTTGCCAAGCTCTGGGATCTCTGTTGCGATATTCGGACTCCGTCCAATACAGGTTAAAGTTAATAATTCTTTCTTATGGTGGTAATATATGTACAGGAAAGCAAAATTACAAGTTCGTAACAATATTTTGAAACGGGATAATGTGTCCTGCGGAACAATTTTTTTAAAATTATAATTAATTAAAACTTAAAGGAGTTTATTCATGATAACTTTTCAAAATATTCTTATACAAAAACGAGTCTTAAATAGTTTTAAAGTTCCAAAAGCATTTTCTCACTAATGAAAAATTATTGCCGTATTTTAAAAAATCTATATTTAATTAGCTTTTAAACATATTTTTATGCATATTTTACAACACTATAATTGTTGTGGATGATACCCAAATCATTTTCCTAGTTTCGTTTCATTTCATTGTTTTGAAATCTAAGCAAAATAAGATTCTATTCAACATGTATGTAATTAATATGAGAAATAAGTTGAAATTATATTACATCGCGAGAATTATAAGATAGGTGAGAGCTGCACATATTTTTTGATAGCACTATGATGTGATGGGACTTGATTTTATTAAGATAATACAAAATTTGGCAGAACATAGAAAGTTTGTTAAAATAATATGGCTTTAATGCTGATAATTTGATGATATTCATTGAATGAAATTATCTCTAATTTTTTTAAATTAACTTCCATCAATAGATCAGTTGGTAAAGGTGCAAAGAGGCATGTGACTGTTTTAAGACAATATGTTTACAATTTGGATACTATTGTAATTTATGAGATGCGGCATTTATAATAATATATTTTTAAAAAAAGGCATTCTACTTCTGGAAACTCTATAGGAAAGACTACTGATTTAGAACTATTAATTTGGAATGTAATAATTTTTTATGTTGTAAATGCTCACCAAGAAAAAGCTTTTCAAAATTTTAAGGAAAAATAAAACACTTTTCCTCTTAATAACTTCGGAGAATATGCACACAAATTATTTCTACATCTCAGTAAAATTAAAAACTAGTGGGATTGGTCTTCCCAACACTTTCTCAAATAATTTCTAATAAAGAATTTATTCCAGAGAACGCCTTGCATAGTATTATGGCTTTAGGCAATTCTGAGATAAGCTTAGCAATAGCTTAGAAATATTAATCTTTGGCATGAATCTATCATGTGATCCTGGTATGCGTTTTTAATGGTATTTGAAAATCGAATTTACGCTTTAGAGTTATTTTTCGGAGTCGATTAAAATAAAAATTTGTGACAGAGCTACATTTGTAGTTACGAAACCCCATACCAAATGTCATCTATTTAAATCATTGCATCTTTGAATTGCCACGTTTACATGTTTCTGAAAGTACAGACCAACATATGGCCAATCTCACCTTGGATTTGACTCACGATTTGAGGGGTGCATTTATTATAGATATTAATTTTGTGTATCGAATTGTATCTATCTTCGTTTTGTAGTTATTGTATTAACTTGTGTTCGAACAATCAGATAGAGAGATGGCAGGGTTTTATTAAAATTTGATCAAAATTTCAAGCAAAGACTTTATTTCAAATTTCATCCGTTTAGATGAAAACGGTTTTGAGTTATATTTGTCACAGATCTAGAGATAGGCTGAAAAATGTGTTTTTCGAACTGAGGAAGATCTAAAATGTGAATCTCCTTGACAAAATATCAAACTGGAATTTTTTGACTATTACATAACTTTCTGAACACTACGTATACAAGGAAGTAAAAAACTAGCAAATTTATATTCCTATAGAAGTTAATAACGTTATAGAAGTTAAAATTTCATATTCCTATAGAAGTTAATAACGTTATAGAAGTTAAAACTTCACATTCCTACTGAAGTTAATATAGCTTTCTCAACACTACTTATACAAGGAAGTAAAAAAAAACAACAACTTTTCAATAAATATCAATCATATTTCTATAGAAATTAATATAATTTTCTCAACTCTACATATACAAGGGAGTAAAAAAAAACCTTTTCAATAAATATCCATCATATTCCAATAGAAGTTTTCTCAAATTCTCTATCATTAAAAATATTTTTAATTATATTTTACAACGTTACTTTTCATTATTTTAGTGAATGCCTTTATAGACACTCCCATTATAAAAATATTTTTTATATATTTTTTTGTATGCCCAGTATCAACCAGTTGTGAGTTTGATAGCATAGATGCACAAAGACTAAAATGATTGAAATTTAGTATGTTGTCTTGACACAAAGATGATTGATCTACATCAAATTTTGGGTCCGTTTTCTCAAGAGGTAAAGTTTCACTAAATTTTCGGCTTTCCTCTATGAAATTTTACGATATCTTTGTTGTGTTATAACAATGATGGATTTCTGATGAAAGAAAATATGCACTTGTGCATTAGCGCCGGGCATTGTTTTCATTTAATTTATTTAAATTTTCGATATACTGAGAAAACACATTGTCACATTTACTCATAATTCTTTATTTCCTTTAAATTCAGTGCACACATTAACATCTTGCTCTTTGTTTGCAGCGCTAATAAAAACAAGTGTAAGACAAGAAAACCAATTTATAATCAGAAAGATGGAGAAAAAAGTAAAATTTTGAAGTTCTTCCCTTGATTTGTTTAAAATAAATCAGCATTTACTTTCGAATCTCATCGCACTTTCCCAAGAATTGGACTCAAAGTCCCAAAGAATAAATTAGTTAAAACGCCTTTTTCGCGGACCACTTGAGCCGAGAACGATCGTAAAACGAGAACGAACGCTCTTAGAACTTCCTTTCCGAAGACTCAAAATATTCTCCCGAGGTTTGCTAGTGGCAGAGCCATTTCTCAAAGCCAGCAGCCATCTTCCTCCTACGACACTTCCCAAACTGTGCGACGAAAACTCTTTTATAAAGTTTAATCTACTCGTCTGCCATTAAATGTTTAAATCGTGTTTTACAAGACAGCTGCGAAAGGACCTCAGGATTAATCCGGCGGATGGCATTGCAGGTAACTAGCATTTTGATTAAATTCCTGCCATTATTCGGCGACAAACGTTCCAGACTGTGCGAGGGACACTGATAGGCGGGGAAAGGATTTCTGCAAGAACATTTTTCTGGTCATCGCGGCGTAAATTACGAGCAAACTTGATTCCCACTTAACTTAATTGGCGAATCGGAACGACTTGGGCCTACTTTTAAAAGACGGGGAGGCAGGCTGAATTAGGCGAAATGCAGTTTGGCCCTTTAGCCTTATTGGGGTGATGTGGTTAGGGCGCTTGCCGCTTTATATTATGTCTCGGAATTCCTGTTAATTGCGCAGTTGAAGGATGGAATTAGTTTGGCACTCCTCTGTATTGCCTTTATTCATTGATGTTGACTTAGAGGCTGTCACCGTCTGCGGCCGTCCACCGCCTTGTAATGCACCTTCGTTAACAGGAATTAACTATGGCACGCTGCTGCAAATTTGGCTGACTGTTGGCGAGGAATGTTCCTTGTAATTAAATCATCTCTTATGGGGAGAAATAATTATAGAAAAAAAAAATAATTCATGCTGTTGCTTCCGAGAAACATGAGTTGCCAGCAAGTTTGTTTCCTTTTTGTTTTTGGATGTGAAAGGAATTTTGACAATTTTCCGATGTTTGTGTAGTTTAAACTGAATCAATAATTTAAAGAAACGAATAAGGGCAAAAAACCATATATAACTGCATAATCAAGTAGATTCTTGTTGTTAACTGTAATAAATTAAAGAAAACAACTTTTGCAAATTCTTGATGTAAAGTATCCCATAATTTTATTTGATTAAAAACAGTAAAAAAGAAAAATAAGAATATCTTTCTTTTTTATTTCCCTCTGATAGTCTCTGAATTCCTTCACTTCAGATCTATTACATCATCTAAGGAGAAACAAATGAACATTTTGATATTGCTTTTTGGGATAAATATATTTCAATGTTATTTTATGATGTTTATTTCATTATAAAACGCAGTTTTGATTGTAACTTTTGCAAACGAAAGTATTTGGTATTCGATAATTTTATTATCAAGCTGAAATCGTTTTCTTAACTGGATTTTGGTGCTTTGAAACCGTAGGTAAAAATAACAAGTTAATTTATTGACAATAATTTTTAAATCTAATCAAACCCAGATTCTAATTCTTTTAAAAGGAAACGAAAACGTGTTGTGAAAATTATTTACCATGTTAAAAGCAGATAGATATATAACAACAACAAAAGACTGGGTATTTCGAAATTATGCTGTTTTCTAGCAACGGAGTAACTATAAATTTTATTATTTCAAAAATCATCTGCATCAATTTAATCATTTAATTAAAAAAATTAAAACTTCAGATATAGTTGGTATTATTAACAAAATGCAAAAATATTTCGTGTTAGTTCTACTATTTAATGAAGAAAGGACAACTTTTCAGTGACTTTCTAATTGAATGTTTAATTACTTTTTGCATTTTAAAAAGCTGATTACATTCTTTTTCATGTTTTAAATAATAAAGGGGCAAAATTTGTTTGTATTCGGTCTGGTTGTTTAGCAGATGATAGGGAGTGTGTATACATACCTAGCCACAACGAGTTGTAATTGTTTTAAGATCAAAATTTTCTATTCGATTGAAATGTTGCGTGTGAGACACTGTACTTCTTGGAGAAAGCCACAATTCTTTATTTTCTTTTATCTAAGTAAAATTAAAAGCTAAGCAAAAATGATTTAAGTTCATAGAATTTTGATATGATTGTTCTAGGTTTTCTAAATTAGAAAAGCACACAAATTTGATTCCTTAAACTCTTTATCCTGTTTTAATATTTTATTATGATCAGATACGTAACATATAAATAATAGGAAGTATTTAACTCTAGGATTTCAAATGACTTTATTGTTATAATTAATTTTTGTTTTTTGCCCTTATTTTTTAATTCTAATTTTTAAAATATTGTAAGGAAGGTTTTTTAAATGAATTTTTTAGTTCGAAATATTCATTTTGGACCAAAAGTATGTATTTATAATTGACTTATTTTAACTAGTTTTAAATCATCGCAGACGTTTCACTCAAAAATTTACTATTTTCTTTCTTGCCGAAGAATTTCAAAATCTAATTAAAATTTGCTTTAGATTTGACAGAAAACTGAGGATTCATTTTTCAATGAAAAGGAAAATATTTAAATCAACTATAAAAACTTTAAACTTATGCAAAGCTTTTGATTAAAGAATCCCAATCTTTAAATTCATAGTAAGAATTATTTATGAATCGCGTTTTGAATATTTCTTTTCATTTTTGGATGTTGTTAATTTACCATTTCATTCTATAATAATTGTTGTTACATTTCGATTTATCATATAAAAGTATCTTACAAGTTTTACTTTGGCTTGAACCTGGATGGGAAAATAATTCCTTTTTTAGAGTACTGTTTTTTCTTTTTAAAAAAATTTGCTGTAAAAGAGAAATATTTAAATATTTCTAGCTCATAATTATTAAACATTTTAATATTCCAGATGTAGATTTGAATTTAAATGTATCTGATTCTGCCGTTTTCCCTTTTGCATATAATTTTATTTCAAAATTTAAGGAATTTTTTTTTTTTTTTTGTATATTTTTTATACCATGTCAAAGGAAAAAATGAATCTTGTTAAATTATTAAAGTTTATTTATGTATATATATATTGTTTAATTGATTTATAATTGGCTTCATCGGATTCCAGATTACTAATAACTCTTTAAGCATCTGACAGTTTATCCGCAAGAGTAACTTGATTATGAAATTAACACTCTGAATACGTCCGTTGCTTCTTAAAATTTTAGTTGGAGCTTTGAATAGCAGATGGCGCTACAATCCTTTCTTTTGGCTTTTATGATTTTGATTTACTCCAGACATTAGAAACAGAAATTGTGCTTGAAATAACAGATTAAAATACAAAAATCTGTATTTTTTTTTTCTATTTGAAAAATTAAGAAAAAATTAAATGAGGAAAAAAAAAATCCTGAATTTTGGAAAAATATTTTTTAATGAAGTCATTTGAATATTTGACCATTTTATAAAAAACTAAAATCAGGTATGATTATATGATTATTTCGAAATTAAATCGATTTGTTGACGTAAGTATAAACATATAGACAAACACAATGTTTGTTCAGCTAAGATAGACAAAGAAAATATGTGCAACTTTTGTAGCTGTGTTGAATAATGAAAATTTCTTTACATTAGTGTTCAAGGCATTTTTTCAAAGTTATATCTATAACAACGTGAAATGCATCAATTGAATCTATGAAATTAATTATCTTTCCCCTAAAACGTTAATTAAAGATAAATAAGCATCGATTAATAACGTGATGAAAGGATTTAAAATTTAAGATGCCGGTATTTTAACATTTTCTCATGTAGATTTGAAAATTGAAAATTTTTTTTAAAGCTATTTTATCTATACATTTTGGCATTTTGAAATTAAGAAAAAATTGTGAAAAAAAGCACGATGAATCTATTCAATTGATTTGATTAGTTTTGAGCACTTTTCTTAGTAAACATAATGGATTTTTCCAATTTGAATTGAGAAGATTCGAGACTGAATTTACTGCCTGTAAATGCAAAATAATTTATCAATTATTTCCTTGTAAAAATAATAAAATAATGAATGCCTTTCAGATGGTACCCTATTTTTGATGGTATTGTTAAATTGTTTTTTCTTCTTCTTATTTTGACTTCAGAGATTGATCTAATCCTTTTTGCTTTATGATACACAAAGAAAAAAAATTAATTGTCAGAAAATTCTACCACGTCCTTTATTTCGAATTTTTTTGAGATCATGTTTATCTTTGAATATAATATCTAGAAAATGAAACAAGCTCGGATGAAATGCACTCATGTTGCCCTCACAGCATGAAAAGTTTGAATTTCTTTCAAATTTTGTATGAATTAATTCCGTTTGTGGAAATTTGTCTGTCCACCATTCCATTTGCATGTAAAAACCACACTTCAGAGACGCAGAATAAGGAATTTTGCTGCATGTTTTTATCACTAGACTTGCCAGTGAGTATTTATTCGTTTTGCAGTCCTAGGCAATGAATGTAAACAGATAGGACTCTGACCAAGTATATTTTATAAAGTGGTAAGATAACCGTACATTTTATAATTGTTAAAATTCGCTTTTTTTACTAATTTATTTATTTGGAAGGTAGTATAATAGCATTTTCTTCATTGACCTGAGACATTCTTCATCTCTAGCTGCCTAATGGGTGGGGAATTCAACCTCTAAAGAAGGGTTCACACAAGGACAACTGTTGCGCACAATAGATGGTCAAGCCTACTTCAGGAAGATCACGTGACCGAAATGGGAAGACTGCAAATAGTTGTCTCGATGAAACAAACATTTTCCTTTGTCCCATTAAGTTAAGGTGATGCTCCTGAGGATGGTTTAGCCTTCCATTGCGTGCAATAGTTGGTGTCGTGTAAACTCTTCTTAAGACTTGCAGATTTGATTCAAATTTTGAATAGAATTGCTGAGTTCGTTCAAGGAGAACCTAGGTTCTCAGTTCGAAACCTCCTACATCCGGACAATATTATTAAAAAATTTACCTTAGAAATTATTTTTACTTTTTAATTTAAAATTGCCAAATAGCTAGAAATTTAGAAAGCTGTGTGAATTTATTTTTAAATTTCAGAAGAAAAGAAATGAAAGAAACTGAAAGGGGAAAAGAAAATTAAATACATTATATTTCAAAAAATTTGATTACCAGTTAATAATTTTTTCTAACCGGACTCGAATCACCATACTTTCTTCATCAGCGACCTTATAAGGATTCGATCTGGATCTAATCAGCCTTGTTCTCAGCTGCTCCAGGCCCTTGTTGTTCGTTCGAACCGCTGTTGGGTTGACTGGTTGAATATAAGTCTATTCTTATGTATATATTAGCGCGATACATCAAAACTTCATCAAGTCACTTAAATTAAATTTGGCTATAGTTAAAAACAAATAATTTTAGTAAAAATTAAATATTTATAATAATAGTTCAAGAAAAATAGGCAAAAATAATTCCTCGTTTTTTTTTCACAATGCGTTGCAATTTAAAACGCGTTATAATGTATAAGTATACTATAAAATCGAGAGAAGGCACCTCCCATTGGTTTATTCCTTCACGTTCCCGCATTAAGCAGCCGATTTTCTCGAATTCCAAAAAGTGATGATTCCTGGTATCTAATGGAATGTGAATTGTTTATCTTGCCTAAATGTACCAAAGAGTCGAGGAGAATTGTACCATTAGTTTATTCAAGCACCCGATTTCTTCAAATTCCAAAAAGTAACGATTCCTGATATCTGAGAGACTTTGAATTGCTTATATTGCCTAAATATGCAAAAAGTCTAGAGGAATTGTACCATCGGTTTATGCAAGCACTCTGTTCCTTCAAATTCCAAAAAATGATGATTCCTGGTAGCTGATTGAATTTGGATTGTTTAAATTCCCTAAATGTTTTAAAAAGTCGAGTGGAATTGTACCATTGGTATATTCAAGCTTTTGCATCAAGCAGCCGATTCCTTCAAACTCCAAAAAGTGACAACTCCTAATCTGTGACACACTATGCATTTTTACATTACTTAAGTATATTAAAAAGTCGAAGAAAGTCACTTCCTTTGGATTATTCAAACTGTCTCATCAAGCATCCGACTCCTTCGAAGAATTCCACAAAAGTCATGATTCTTAATCTTTGATGGACTAAGCCTTCTAGATAATAACAGTATTCAAATATGCATTCTATTATGAACTTTGCCAGGCAGCTGAGTTTGGATTGGAGCAACATTGCTTCATTTATGAATTGTTTATATTATTATCCATGAATTGTTTATATTGCGCAAGTATATTAAAAAGTCGTGCGGAGACTTCTCCATTTGATTTATTTATGCTCCCAAATTCCGTTGAATTACAAATACTGATGGTTCATAATCTCTGATCGAGTGAGCATTATAGAGAATAAAAGATTCAAATATGCATTCTATTATGAATTTCACAACACAGCTGAATTTAGATTCAAGCAACATTACTTTATTTATGAATTGTGTATATTATTGTCCATGAATTGTTTATATTATTATCTATAAATTGTTTATTTTGCGGAAGTATACTAAAAAGTCGTGGGGAACTTTGCAAGACAGCTGAGTTTGGAATCAAGCAACATCGCCTTATTTAATAGCCATTAGGAAAAATATCTGCCTAAGACTGGATACGCGAATAACCGGCTGGAACTTAATTAATCTGAATAAGTTGAAAGCAAATTTGCCCAGAAAGGTGTTTGCGTAGGAGATATCGGAAAAGCATGTTTTTATGGAAGCACGATCTGCCGCGTATTTTGAAAGCGAGTTAATTATAAAATCGATAAGTTCTACTGCGAAAAGCAAAGAAGGTTTTTCGAAAAGAAGAAGCAGACCACGATTCGGACGATTTAAATTCCATTAAAACTTATAGATCATTTCATATGTAGTTTTTGCAGACACATCGTCGATATATTTTGCCATTTTCGGTTGTATCGCCGATTGCGTTTTTAGTTTAGTTCATTTCTTATAGTTTTGTTCCTGAATCATGAGAATATCGAAAATAATAATAATAAAAAAACCCAACCCATTTGTATTTGGTAATAGTAAATATTAAAAACTAGCTTTCATAAATATTGATTCCTTTGGAAGTAATTGGAAATCGGTATGAATGTGAATGATTTTTCCAAATTTATGCAAGGAAGTTTGATTAATGTTAGAACATAAAAAGTGTTCTCTAAATTGATTTAAAAAAATAATTTCCACAACTTTTTATCGATAAATAATTAATAAAATTATGTAACTATCATATAAACTATATATATATATATATATACATATATATCAATTTTCAATCGTTAATAAAATACTTTATTCATCTATTTAAGTTCAGATACATTAAAAAAAATCTTGTAGTGGATGACACTTGATGTTAATGCCGTTTTTTTCAAATATTAATCCAATATTTAAATTTAATTAATTTCTAATACTAATTACAGAGTTTTAGCAGTTTGTAACATATATTTATGCAACAAGCAGTGGTCCAATAGGTAAAATGAAGGGATTTCAATATTTTTCACGTGAAGGTGAAGAATGAGAGTTCAATTCTTGCGATGAGAAATTATAGACCATCATCAGCTTCATGAGAAAAAAAATAAGACAGTGAACAAATAAAAAACAAAAAAATAGTGCAACACAATATATAGAAGGGAAAATTACAAGGAAATTCGCTTTCTATTTTGACACATAATATTGTGATTCTGTCATATATATATATAAAGTAATTAAAATTAAATTTTTCTTTGTTCACCTTAGTAGGAATTGACTTAAATTAAAAAAAATATTGCTTCGTAATTTTGGAAAACAAATAATCTTTTTTTTTTTTTGGAAAGTAAGACATTTTCCTTAGAAATATGGATTATTTCAGATGATAACCTTTGTCTATGACACATTTAACTGGAATTTAAAACATTTGTTGAAGAGAATACATTAATATTTAAATATAAACTGATAAATCCGACGCTGTTCTGGTCGAATATATTTTTTGTTTTTAATTTTAGATGATAATAAGGAAAAAATAACAATAACATATATTTGGGATTATCTCTTCCAAACTAGACATTAGCTCATTATTATGTAACTCATTTAGTACAAACAATATGACTTCAAACTAACACATTAATAAAACTATAAGCCATAGTATGAAGTAATAATTATGTTAACTATTCAGCTAACGGCCATCATTTTTTTAATAATTCAAAACTCATAATGATTGCAATTAATATTGATGCTTCAAAATACCAAAAAGCATTTAAAAAGCCATTTTTTAAAATGCAGTATTAATTTTTTATGTAAAAACTTCTAAGATAACTTACTTGTTAATAATATGATTTTTAATTAGAATGGGATATTAGCTTCACCAAACAATTTTTAAATCTAGTTATCTATTGGAACAATTTTAAGCATAACGAAGGATTTTTAAAATCGCAGAAATGTGGGTGTGATGGGTTTTAATTCATCAGTCCACTGGTTTAGATTACTATTGGTTTATTGAAGGATTAAAAAATGATGATTTTTACAATGAAGTTGTACTGATGAAGAATTAATTTCAATGTCATGGAGATGAACAATAGATAACAAGAGTTGCTCTTTTCCATCTACGCGTGGCACCTTGAGCATCTGCCGATGAATTCTTCAACACAAGAATTCCAGTTTCGGCCCTTTGAAGAGGATCATGTCTCGACGGTTTCCGGTCGCGACCCTTTCTCGGTCTACGGTAACGGAACGGTCCGTATTACTTGGTGTCGGGAACTCTCTGCCCTCTCCCCTTTGATTGCTGATTAACACCGGAAGTGCTGAGCGCCCTCTTGAGGAATTAATTTACCGCAGAAATAAAAGAAAAATAATACAGAACTAATCTTTTGAAAGGATGACGTAAAAATTTAATCAAATTTTACTAGTAAGAAGTTGGGGGCAAATGCATAAGACAATTTGAAATGTCTGAAATATTTTCATTTAATGGTAATATGAAATATATATTTTTATGCATAGAATCAATCTTTTAATATACCAAAAATGGATTTTATTTCCCGAAAGTACTAAAAGTATTATTAGTTTATTATGTAATTATATTATTATTATTACTTTATTACGTATTTTTATATCCGTCATTATTTTACTATGCAAATGAAAAACAAATTACTTTATTACTTAAGTGGCGAAATATGTAAATTGTTTTAGATTTTCATAGAATACAAACTATTTATGGATTTACAATTTTTTTATTTGTATAGAGTTGCCTATAAACAAATGCAATGGGTATAAACAATTTTGGACGCTTTTTAATATTTCAGTGAAAATCCCAAGAATATTACCTTAATTTAAAAAACTCAAATTTTACTTCTGTTCAAACTTTCGGCCGTACACTTTGAGTTTTAAATCCTGATTCAGAAAAGTGTAAAATATTATCTCCCCAAACTTATTTTCACACTAGAGTGATTTAACATTCATTTTTGTACAATTTGTTTCTTCAACAAATTCTTTTCACAATTTTTTACGCAATTTTTTATTATTGAAAAATAAGAATACATACGAAATGCAGTTACCTGAACAAATTAATAGAAGATAAGTTTAAAACAGAAAGTTTCTCTATATACATCAAAGAACAATTATTAAATTTATTTCCATGCGTTTTAATGAAAAAAATTCATCTTAATTACCTGTCTTAAAATATTAATGAAAATGTTTTCTATACTTCAGCATCTGTAAATAAAATTTGAATAACCTATGTAACAGATATTACTAGCTTAAAGGGAAAATAAGCTGCCAGCAGAATTTAAAGCACATCTGAATCAATTGATGTCTTAATTAATATATAATTATTAAATTAATATATAATATTAAATTTCAACTGGCAAAAGTATTTCATAAATTGTAATATTTTATTCAAAAGTAGTTTTACATTAAAATACTGAAAAGATATTAATCCCAAAAATATTAAACTAGAATATATCAGTTAATAAAGTGTTACACGCTGTATGTTAAATGACAAGTCTAACATTGTTAGGTATGCTACTTTGCTGTCCGAGATTTGTCTAGAAAGAAATAGCACGTATGATAATTTTAATTTAGTTTTTGGTTTAGTAAAAAGTTTGATATTTTGGAAAAAAACCACTCACCGAAATTTTTTAATGCTTTTATTCTTTATATGATGATATTTCTCAAAAGACAGTGTATTTAAATATGTTGCTACCGATATTTTTTTTGCTTATTTATTCAGTATTTTAGAAGATAATCAGTCATGGGAATTTTAGAATTTTTATTCCATATATAATAACGTTAAACATATTAATTTATTATGTTATTTAAACCTTTCTTTCTTATTTCGTTTTGCTTGCTTACATTAATCCACCTGTACGTTTTTCTAGCTAAATTTTCTAAATCTAGCTAGTGAATCAATTTAAAAAATCTAGATTTTCATTTTATTTTAACCACTTTTGGCCTTATGTTTTTTTTTGGCTCGGTTTGTTGGTTGTATATATTATCAGCAAAATTTTTTATGCATAATTTAGTGTTCCTAATTTCACCAAGAAATTAATTTTCACCATAAAATTGTTTTGGATGTTAAAAGCACATTATTCTATTTATTGATTTCACATATGCTAATTGTATATAGAAACCTATTTAATGGCTTCCCATGGTATCACAGTGCCATTAAAATCTTAAGTGTATTGGCCTTTGAAATAATACTCATACTTGATTGTATGAGAATTATTACATGCTGCCATTTACAGTATTCCAATTTCACTTGCTGATTATTTATGTAAACTGAGCAGGTAATTGTCCAAATCTTTTTTCTTTAGTGTATAAAATTGAAATAAAATTACGCAATTAAACATTTCATAAAGCAATCAGAACTGATCGAATTTCATTCAACAAGGAAATCTATTGTTAATTGTTAAAAAATAATTGAAGGCTTTTCTGCAAAAAGGATATAGCTCTAACTAAGGGTATTTGGAGTTATATGTCCTATTATGTTGTAAAATAAAGACGTGTTCGTTTGGTGCCAGAAAGATATAGATCCATTCGTTAGTTCTCGCGTTAACTAGCAATGGAGCTGTTTGTTTCATTAGTTTGTTGCAATATAAAAGTAGCTTCTAGTGCTACTGCCGGTTTTCTGCTAACATGAATAATTGGAGCTCTTTTTTGCAGCAAAACCTTCAATTGTTCAGATAAGGGTAGTTTACAGAGTTATTAAACTAGTGTAATCAAATAGACAAATTTTTAAATTAAAAATAGTATTTTAATTAGTTTTGCACAGCAAAAATCTCGAGAGTTATCTCATAAATGCTTCGAAAGATGACTTGTTGTTGTCGTGTCCGTGTTTTTCACGGAAAGGGGATGCAGTAGCTTCTGAGGGTAAAGATCCCTGAGCACCCAGAGGGCAGAAGTCTGACTTCTAGCTCACACACACGACACAACCCTTTTTAGGGGGTGGTCGAATTCATTCATACACTCATTCATCCATCAGCAAGTCGGAATTTAGATCCAAATCAGAGACCGACTCATCCCTGATTCAGATCGTTTTGTGATGGAAACTTGGAGGAGTCGGCAGTCTCGACATATTTAACGAGCCCCAACTGCCATTAGCCAACACGGCGGTCTTTGGCCAAGATGAGGACAGAACCCGCGACCTTTCGGTTACGAGACTGACGCTCTACCAACCAGGCTACCGCGGCCCGAAAGATGACTTACATTCAATTAATAAAATTCTTAATTAAATAAAAAAATAATTCAAAAATATATCAGCACCAAATTTATCAGCTCTAGGTTAAACAATCATGTAGAGCGTCCTTATATACATTACTTTAGAATTCATATTTATTTATTATTATTAGAGATATAATGGCATTACTCGAATAAAAATTATTTAAATATGTAGATACTTACATATTTCTAGCAACTTTGTATTGACAGGGAACACCAATAATATAATGTTTCGCCTGATATATATTAGTTGTTCAGTTCATGTGGAGTGGTCAGTGAACCTCTCTGTTATTGATCGTCCGTAAATGTTCAATTAATTGAATCAAGTAGCGGACAACAGATAAAGCTATAATTAGGGTCAACTGTTATATAACATGTAAATGGGTGTCTATTTAATTGAGTATTGTGGGATTCTACAATAGTTGTAGAATCTATTCTATAACCATAGTGCGCATTCAAAACAGCAATCCTCAATTGGAGAGGCATTTGCTGTTATCAGAATAGGTGACTGTGAAGGATATCAGAATATGTCCTTATTATCAGAATATATGAATGTTGTATCCTTATATAATATTTAATATAAATGTCTGTTTTCTAAATTAATATTATTCTCGAGTTATTATTTTTAATATATGTATATATGTGTGTGTGTGTTTAAGGTATCCGACTACGTTCAAAGGAAATTTTTTTGAAAAATGGATTTTTTAAAAACTATTTTTGCTTTTTAGATGCATGGTCAATTGTAGACACTATAAATACAAAAAATTATTTGAAAATATCATATATTTTGAGAAATGGGAAATTGTGTAGTATATGCTAAGGAAATTTAAGCAAAACTGTTCACACTCTACACAAAATGGTAATACAGCCATCCTATTTTTGTTTGTACACAAGTTGTAGAATATAATGATGAATGAAATGAACCAAAATGTAAGAAAAAGTGTGAGATGCAATGAAGTTATGGGAAAAAATATACTTATATATGCATTTTTTCCATAAATTTGCAGCTTCATATTTCTTAAAAAACCTCTAAATGAAAAAGTATTCCACCAACACTAAACCTTTTGGTTCATTTCATTTCCCATTTCATTTAAAATACACGCGAAAATTTCGATGTAAATATCTGTACTAGTTTTTGAAATATCATGCTAACGGTGGGGAATTTTTAAGTTAATAAAAGTTTCGAGAAAGTTCATGTGAAAGACAAATTTTAGCTGAAAAATATGTGATATCTGGATGATAGGTGAGACTTTCCTTTTCCTAGAAGAGATGAACTGTTTTTGAAAGAGGAAAGTTCGAACTACAAGAAATAATAATAATAATTTACCAATGTGGTCTGCAAACAGGTATTTTGACGTAGTCGGATACCTTAAGTTAATTTATTTACAATGTATTCAGATATCGAAGACGTAACTTTATTTAGATAATGTCCAAAAAATATGATTTAGTTCTATTTTATTATGTGAATTAATAAAGTAAAATATCCAAATAAAATATAAAATATTTTTAATTCGCATTTCAAATTATTCAATCGTCTTTGAAATGCTCTTTGAGTACAAAAAACAATAATTTTGATATAAAACAATAGCAAGGGTATATTTTCCTGGATATCTCAAGAAATATGGTCAGTGGTATCGGATACATGGCATAAAGCTATGAATAAACCAAATCCTTCCTTCCACTTAATTTTTCTTACATATATATTTGCTATTATAAGTTTTAAGTTAAAATTTATAGAATAAATGGGGAAGATTTATTATACATTTTGTACATTCTTTTCTAACTGGTGGCTTTCAAAATTTGCTAAGAATAATAATTCTAGCGTCAAAACTCCGTATCAAGTTCCATTCATGCAGTTAATTGCACTTTTTGGCAGAATTCATATACACTATTGACAAAAGTCACCACTTGAAAAAAAAGAATAAGGTTAAAATTTGATACATATCTATAAGTCTGGGGATAAAACATAAGCCAAATTTCATCTATCTAGATTCTAGCGGTTTTGAGATAGCATCATAATATGTGAATATGGTTCCGCAGATATCATTTTAATAAGTAGCAGTTGATATGCTTATTAAAATTATTATTTTAATAAGCATTGCAACTGCATGCTTATTATAGGAAATGTGCTAATAAGCATATTTCCTATAATTCTTAATATTTTTCAAAAGTTTAATATAAATTTATAACTGTGAGGCATAAAGATTACTTAACAAATTTCACCTATTTAGATCGTTGTATTTTTGAGTTAATATATTCAAAGAAAGAACATATTGTTGTTTCTGATGTCATTGACAAACCCGCTGATTTAAGTCAGCTTTTTTGCTTCTTGTTTTTCAGTAGCGCCATCTAGGGTCAAGAGTACTATTTAGCTACTCATGCGTCACAACTCTTTTTAAGGGATGGACTTCATCCATGCAATTCATTTATTCATTCATAGGTTGTAACTTCGATCTAAATCAGAGAAAGGTCACTTCTGATCCAGTACCCACAGTGGTATTACTCTCGACATGTAGGACTTTGTGACCAAGGCAGATTCATACGCGTGCCAGCCACCACCACGCACTGGGAGATTTCGGCTGGCGGGTTTGAATTCACAATCCAAGGGATGCGAATCTAACACCTTACCAATCAAGCTATACGGGTCTATTTAATGAACAGATAGAAATAAGCGTATAATTTCGAAAACAGCCTTTTTCGAATCGGTGAGCTCTAAAAAACTTGAGATTCAATTTTTCGGTGGTGGATATTTTTTTTTTTTTGTACTTCGATTCCAAAAAAGCCAAACTTCAAAAGAAAGTAGAAAATATATTTCTTTAAAAGTTCTTTTTTTTCGTGAGAAATCTCTATCCTTGAAGAGTAATTCCCTAAAACTCCAGACGAGATTATTTTCGCTCTATTTTCCATCCTTATCGTAGTTAGCTCTACTCATATATTTCCAGTTAATCGTCTCTTGTGCTTTATCAGAGGGATCGCTTTCATCGATTCTCGCGAAATTATATCGATTAATCTTACTACGGTTGCGATCGAACATCGGTGGGATTTTTCATCTGGATCTAGTGCACAGAAAGAAAAATGAAAATTGTTTCGAGGATTCCTTATTCGAAAGTGATTTGTAACCGGATTGACAAATAATTGCCCGAGGCTTTTGTGCCGCATTGCACTTATTTATTTAGTAGGTTTGTTGTATTGACTTTTCCACAAATGTTTCTGGACACTTTTAATTTTATTTGGGATTCAGTGAAATTGCTCTTTATTTTGCTTGTGAAGTAAGTACAAAACTTGTAACTACAACTAATAAACGCAGATATTGTTGGAAAGTTTTTTTTTTTGTTTCTGATAAAGCAAAATAATTTGAAAATTTGGTTGTTAATACAGACTATCTCCTGGTATAATTTTCTTTGTGTATATTACAGTTTTAAGTTTTTTGTTTCATTTATTTGAACTTAGAATGATAGTTTGCAAAAAAATTTATATTTTACGTTTACTTATTTATGGAAATACTATTGTTGACTCATCCGGCCAGACGGAAGTGGCGCCAATGAAAAAGCAGCAACAAAATGGCTTTAGTTTTCAGTATTATTATTATTTCCTGTCTATTCATTTTTCTTATTCATGTTTCCGGTGGATTTTATTGTATTCAATTCAGTCGTCCATTCTGTATTCGTAATTCACTCGTCTTGAATCGTTACATTAAAATGGTAAAAATATTCTTTAAGGTCTGCTTTTTTTTGCGCAAGATTCAAATTAATCTTTGGAATGAAGTGAGTAGGTTTTCATTTCTTAATCGTCAGATCCTTATTTCTAAGTCGTTAATTCTACAACTTTCTTAAACTATATTAAGAAAGGGAATACTAATATTTAGGATAGTATTGATTCATAAAGTAGGACTTTTAATGAATCTTGGTTCATTATATAAAATAGATTAAGGTTTATATTTATCCTCTTTCTGAAACTTGGTACTTTAGGAATTCCCATTTCCTCCGTTGATGAGAGATCCAAATTAGCAAAGACCACTTCAGATGCCTTTATAACAGGAGATCTTTCACTATTGGATATTCATAAAATATGACTTTTCCACAAATCTTGCTTCAGTGATAAGAAACCGGTATATGAGGTTTAGGATTGATGCTCCTTCCTATTATTTATAATTTAGGGAAAACCCTTAACCTCCGTTGGTATTATCCTGATTTTCGTAGTAAGAGATACAAATTAATGCGTAAACATTTTAGATTCTCTAATAACCTGAGATATTTTCATCACTGATGGTAATTCCTAAAATATGATTTTCAATGAATCTTGCTTTGTAATAAGAAGGAAGTATATGTGGCTTAAATTTGATCTTTTTATCCTTGGCACTTTAAAAATTCTCCCTTTTCTGTCTTGCCGTGACTTTCGTTGGTGATAAATTGAAATTCACAAATAATCACATTAGATACTCTGTTCAACTGGAGATCCTTTGGCATTCTTGTATTTTCATAAAACATGACTTTCAGTGAATTTTGCTTCTAATAAGAAACATGTATATGAAGCTTTGTTTTGATGCCCCTTTCTATTCTTGGTGCTTTAAAAATTCTCCTCTTCTCAGTTTTGCCCTGAATTTTGTTGGTTAGAGATCCAAATTCGTACGTGACCGCTTTAGATGCCTTTTCAGTCGTTTCTTTGCAACTCTCAGGCAGTTTAATATAACTTTCAACTAATCTTACTTCTTATAAGAAACAAGTTTTATGAGGTTTAGATTTGATCACCTTCTCATTCTTGTTACTTTATTAATCCCCCCTTTCCTCGTTTCTGTGTTGACGTCACTTTCGTTGGTGATAGATTCAAATTCTCAAGTAATCATTTTAGATACCCTATTCGACTGGAGATCCATTGGCACTCGTGTTTTTCATATATGTCTTTTAAAGAGTTTTGCTTCTAATAAGAAACATGCATGAGAGGTATTGGTTTGATGCACCTTTTTGTTTTTGGTGCTTTAAGAATTCTCCTCCTCGGTTTTGCTCTGAATTTCGTAGGTGAGAGACACAAATTCATACATACCTTTTCGTAGTTTCGTAGATACCTTTTCAGTAGTTTCTTTGCCAGGCATTTTAATATAACTTTCAACGAATCTTGCTTCTTGTAAGAAAAATGTATTATGAGACTTTGGTTTGATGCCCCTTACAAATCTTTAAGTATCCTCATCCTTTTTCGATGTTTTCCTGATTTTAGCCGGCGAGATATCTACATTTATGTTTTCTGACACCCTTTCAGAAAATCCTTTGCCACTCTCGGGCATTCTAACCGGATTTTCAAAGAATATTTCTTCTTATAAGAAACATGTATTATGGAGCTTAGGTTTTCTAGTTACTTAAGCCCTTATTGTGGCTTCCCTGACTTTTCATTGGTAAGAGATCCAAAACAAATGACCATTTTAGATAATCTTTCGCATCAGTTTCTTTGATACTCTTGGGCATTGCCAAAATATATCGACATATGAACTTGCTCTAGCTAAACTAGTCCAAATTATTAGGTTGTTCGGAAAGTAATTTCGTTTTTTCCTGACAAAGGATTTAATTGCATTTTTCGCACCCAATTTCATACTTAAACCGCAAAATCATTTTATGTTTTAAGAGTTGATATAGCAAGGCTTGAGTGTGAAAAAGTGCAGCTGATTCTTCGCAGTAGTTTTTGGATGGTGCCCTTTTAAATATGGAGAGCAATAAACAGCATTTTCGTCATTTTTTTCTTTTTTGCTATAAAAGGTAAAAATGCTGTTCAAGCCAGAAATAAATTAGCCAATATGTGTGGAGAAGATGTGTTAACAGTACATCAGTACCAGAACTGATTTGCAAAATTTTTCCTTCAAATGAGGAGGCCAAAAAAAACCTCGATCAGTTTTTTTTACAGCAAAGACCAAAACTTTTATGAGCGTGTAATCATGTTACTACCAAAAGGTATTAGATCAGAATGGCAATTTTATAATTTAATAAATAATTTATTCATTAAACGAAAATTTCTTTTCATTTTGACACAAAAATACGAAATGACTTTCCGAACGACCCAATATATGAGAACCATCAATAACAGAACTTATGAACACAATTAATTTGGGATTATTATCACTGTGATTAAAATGAGATGTATTGTGGAGAATAATGCTGTGACCAGTTTTTTCTACATTACAGTTCAAAATCAAGAACCTTTCTCGATTTTGTCGATATTTAAAGAAAATTCCTAGACAGAATTTTAATAATACTTGGCTTGGAAATATTGAATATAAAAACAATAATATCACAGTTTTAGTGCCTTCTCCTCATAATGAACAAAGCGTATGAAGGCAGGAATATTTATAATTTAATTTTAATGTAATATGTTATACGATGTCCCATATTCACAGCTCTAACAGTAT
Source organism: Argiope trifasciata (assembly GCA_026543055.1). NCBI lineage: Eukaryota > Metazoa > Arthropoda > Arachnida > Araneae > Araneidae > Argiope > Argiope trifasciata. Next base: position 3,189,118 of record JAPMOQ010059770.1, read on the forward strand.
AATGCCATTTTGGAGACGAAGTGATTGAATAGTCTGCATGAAAGCTCTTCCCCGTGCTACAACAGCGCAGTTTTCAATTCTTAGAGGTTCTCGAAAGGAATAGTGACCCGAAGTCCTTATTCATTAGGTTTAGATCCAGAGATTTAGTTGGCCAATACATCGAGCGGATATCTTTGCATACTATATATATATATATATATATATATATATTAATTCTCAATGTACTTTCATCTGGGAAGAACCTATGATACCTTTCTTCGAACATATGATTGGTGAAATTTATTATCTGATGACTTTTTTCACTCTTGTAATATTAACTATCTATAATTTTCGAAATCTTCTTTAAAGATTTTCATAAGTTGTTTATTAGAAAACCCCTTAATTTTTTGTATTTTATATTAGATTATAGTGTCTCGTTCACCAAATATTTAAAATGTGGAAAAATATTTATTTGTAATCTTATAAATATTATCTTATAGGGAAATCTTTGTGCTACAATTTGTTAATGCAGGATAAGTGTTAAATAAGTTGGCTTTTTGAGCATTCTGTAATTGTAACTAATAGATCAATATCAATTTTTTTAAATCTTTTCAATATATACACTCATCTATTCTGTTAAGAAAAAGAAATTGAACAGCATCACATATAATGCGTGGTTTTTAGAAAAGTTTATATTGTCGTTAAATATTGAATTATAAGAAACGTCATATATTCTTTAAAATGTAGCAAGTACCATAATTTAATTAATATTTCTCAATCCCATTTTTAATTCCTATTGAAAAAGAAAAGATGTTACTTCACCGTTACTGAGAAGAGATCTGAATTGAAAACATTTTATTAATGTCTAACGCGACGTCGCGACATTTCAAAAGCATTCTTCAATTCTTTTTGTTTACGAAAATCACATTTATATTGCTGTTGCCATTCATTATTTCATAATGCTAAGGAAAGTACATCGACACCATAAAAATGACAAAAAATGATAAAAATTGGAAAAATCGAATTTTTAAATATTTTATCTGTCCGAATCCCTTATTGTTGAAGATGCTGCCATGCAAAATGTTGAGTCAAATTGTATATCAAGAAGACATTGAAAATAGTTAAAAGATCGAAAAATAATTCATTTATTTAAAACGGTAATACTTTTAGGTTGGCATTCTTTCTGTAAACTGCATAATGTAAAATGATATTCCAGAAATATCAAAGTGAATTTAGAATTCGAATACCTTTATACAAGAACAGAGCTCATCCACATACTGAGAGGGGGATTTACATTGAGTGAAAAGTACAATACTTGAAACTATCTTTTCGTAAACAATGGAACTGTCTTTGAAATGTTTCTTGATAATTTTTTACTATCTTAAATGTGGCAATTACAATGATTATAACTTTGAAAAATTTTCATTGTTTCTCAAAAATTGATTATAATTTTCTTTTTTTACGAGTATTATTAACCCAGAAAAGGTTTTTCCCTCCAAATGATGAACTATTATTTTATTGCCTGAAAATAGTCTCTGTTAATAAATCAAGAATTAGAACTTATGTATCTTTCTTACACTTATTTAGAATTTAAAATCCCATCTTATAAAATATTTATAGAAAAGGAATTTAAATAATATTAGCATTTAAAAAACGTTTTGATCTTGCTGTTATAAAGATAAAATATGTAGATGTTTTACTTTTATAATTAAATGACAATAAATATTTAAATCCATCTTAAAAAAATATTGATGTGTTTTAGAAAATCGAATTTAGAACATGAATTCAGATTTATAAAGAGATCAATTTTTAGAGAGATTCTTAGAGATCGATTTCAAAGTATAAAATAAATTTTTTAGATAATATCTCTTTTAAACAAACAGTGGATTTGAAACATATTTTCACAAGTTTAGTTAACATATTATTCTTATAAAAAATAAAACAACAACAACAAAAAAATTCTGAGAAACGTGTTCTGAAATTCTACTTGAAATTTCTTATCATAGTTGAAGGTGTTATTCAGAATTTCTTTTAGAATACATTTCCTCAAAGTCTGAATTTTCCATAAATAAATAAAAAGAATAAATGAGAAATGCTATCGTTTAAAACGAAATTACGTGAAATTCGAAATATTTTCATCATATTTATACATTCAAATTTCAGTACTTAGATTCACCTTTTTATCATTAATTGTTTTTAAAAAAAATATCACTGCAGAATATTGGCTAAAAATTTAATGTTTAAATATTAAACTTTTCCTCAATATTTATCGATTATGAAAACACATACTTTTCTTAAAAACTATAAATCTATCTAACACCGAAAAAATAAAATTCTAGATTGAAAACCTTTGAAAGAAATATTGATTCCAAATATGCCATAAGAACAAACAAAACTCCCAGCATTCCGCGCAATAACCATTAATTTTTCCGCCTGCTTTTCCTTCTTCGGCAATGGCAACCTCATTTGTATTAGGAAGCAGTTGAATGGCCCCATATGCGTAGAATCTACGAAAAAGAGAAGCTCTTTTTATCGCAGAGCCTGCTATATCCTTAAATCAAATAACCAATTTATCCTTCTTCAAGGATATAGATTATTCGGATAAAGATGAAATCGCGAAGACGATTACCATATTTATTTTAATGGAGAAAAATGTGGAAAAATAGAAATAAACTAATTAAATTAATATTAAACATTACTCTATGACCTATTGCTTGAAAAAAGTCTAAGGATTTAGAGGCACATTACTGTATTTTTAAAGTTTCTGATTAAAAAAAAGAAATTCCCAAAAGAAATTCGTCGATAATTTTCTTTCTGTTATCCTTGCCTAGCTTTGATACTTGGATATAAAATCAGTT